>JAYKKI010000045.1:15657500-15837500 GCA_039881145.1 Druceiella hillmani
TTTTCTAAGAGAGCTTGGTCAGAAATCCATCGAAAATGCTATATCTATACAGTGGTTCGAAAAAAGAATATGAAAATTTTTTAGTGAAAATATGTCATTTCTATTGATGGTTATTCAATAGTTTGAATAAAACTATTTTCATAAAAAAAGCGTATTATTTTTCTCGTTAATATATATTTTTAACTGTCTCAAAAAAAAGATGGAAAACTATGAGGAACAAAAAATATTTAGTAACTTGCAATCTACACTTCGAAAATATAAATAAAATCTCAAGAAACAGAAAAAGTGTGATCTTAAGGAAATTTTCTGTAATCTCCCTTTCTAAAGCAATGGAATGAAGGCTGTTTATAATTTCTATGTTTATTTAGCGGCTCACGATAATAATAAATTTATATTCACAATTATATAAAATTGTTTGTCTCCAAACCTTAAGGTTATTTTAGCTGAGGAACCTGACGGTAGGTTTTATTCTTTGTTCCTTTGATCAGTATTTCTTTATAGCAAGGCAATTTTTTTCTATATTAAGCATTTTCCGCTAATCAGTTACAGATCGTAGTCTCATAAATCTGTAAACTTACGGTTTCTTTGCATATATTATTACTTCAGGGTTCACACATAATACGAATTGTGAAGAAAGCACAAATTCATGTTTTGTTGCGATTTCGAACTTTTAATCCGCATTTCATGCAATATTTATTCAATTTAATATTTTATAATTGCTTACTCTAATTTAAACAAATGAAAGACCAAAATTTGTATAAACGTAAGAGTGATGGAAACGTTTAAAAGAAACTTTAAATATGAATTACTTAATGTGTATATTAAAAGACACCCGCCGTAAAATATTATCTTGTTATACGCAATCAGTGCATTGCTTAGTTATGTTATAAGTTTTATTTTAACTTACTAGTATAAGACGCGATATTTTCCATAACAGACTGTCCCAAGCTTGTATGAAGTTTGAAGGAAAAGTTTCTTAGGCATCATCTTACATAGCATTGTTTTGTACAAAAGACACTGTTGGAAATCCCGATACGTATTATTTTTACACACTCGTAATGGTATCATATATTACAAAATAATATTGATATTGTACACATCTCCATTAGAAACTAGCTTTGTCCACAACTTCATCTCTTTGTCTGCTGTGAATGTCCTTTTTTTTCTCTGCTTTATGTAGAGGGAAGAAACTTTTATTGATCATTAAATTAGGCTTATGTTTTGACAGACAAAAATAATGAAAGAAATTAGTACAAAGATTTTTTTATCAATGCCTGAATAATCATAATTTTTTTAATTTTACAACAGTTATGGACTTTACATATTATTATGGTTTAATATCATTATTATTATTGGGTATTTTCTAGTCTGAAATGAATGCAAACATCAATCTAAAAATGTTAATATTTCATCATTTATTAATTCTTGATCAGACGGGTCAAATTTTTGTGTCATGCTCGTTACATGAGCAGCTAGGAGGATTGAGATTGACAATTTAAGATTTGACCATGTCACGTAAAATCAAAAGCCCCACTTCAACTCTCACCAGTTTAAAAAAAATATTGCGGAGGTCGATGCCTCAAACGTTTTGCTACCGTATTATAAAAGTTGTGCTTATACATCCAGAAAATATGTTTTTAACATATGTCAAAGCAATGCTGACTATTAAAGACGTACTATTACAAAAGTAAATTACAAATAGTATATTCCGCAGAGTGTTAAAATATGTGAAGTATATTTATATTTAAAGAAGTGGAAAAACCTAATGAAAAACATAAGATCAAATTTTGAAAATGATGAAACTATGACTAATAATTTATGCCATTATCATATATTCAGAATATGTGTATTTGTCAAAATTATGTCGATAATTTAATACATACTATCATAAAAGTAAATAAGAAATAGTGTATTCCGCCGAGGGCTAGAACATGGGAAGTATATTTTTATTCAAATTAATGAAAAAAATTTACTGGAAAACGTAAAATCAAATTTTCCAAATGTTGAAATTATGCCTAAGCATTTGTGGACTGAGTATATTTTCGAAGAGTTGATATATTCGGGGCTGTATAATAGCAAAGTTTTTATAGGTAGAAATATTAAATCAGTATTAACAATAATTCTAATGAAATAAAGGACTGAGGATAGTGACGCTGGGATATCTAGTGTTTTCAAAATGACTAGATCTACGTTGTAATACAAAATAGGCTAGGTAAGAAAATGCCTAACTGATCACTTTATTTCACAATATCTTGGTTAAACATTACGTATGTACTCATCAAGAAGTTGCAGAAAGAATTACATTAATACTACGTAAGTAATTTGACAATCTTGACTTTTCCTTCTGACAGATGGGCTATTGTATAATGTGATATTACCTATCTAGATATGCAAAAAAACAAAAAAACCTCTAGTCTGCAAAAGTTCCATAATTTATTGAAATAATTTTTTGTAATCTATTTTCTTGGAAGTATCATCGATGTATTTGGACTACGCGCTGAAACATAAATCGATGCAGAAATATTAAAACATTTAATTTCAACTGAAAATGGTTTGCATCAGTATCTTCATGAAAATGATTTTTCCAGTTTCTGGGTACACAAACCTGAAACTAGAGATGACAGAGAAATTCATGTAAGTAATATCTAAGCTAATAGAAGCAGACGCGTTACGCTTTGGAGGTGGGTTGTGAAATTACAAATAGAAAGACGAAACGTGACTTTAAACTGTTTAAACAATGTTTTTTAGTAAGACTTCTCATAACAAGATGAAGGACTTAAGAATTGCTGCTGCACTTTTAAATCAGTTCCAAGAAGTCATTGAAAATCTTCCACATGCAGCAAACATTACTGAAAGAACAATTTGAAGGATGCATTATAAAATAGTTTAAACAGAAGAGTAATTTTTGGGATTATTGGTGCATATTTACATCAAACTGATACTTTGAACGTTTCTTCAAAAACGAAAAAAGTTCATTTCTTGAGCATGTTGTAGAGCACGATATTTGTGAAATTCAGGTATATTCAAAACTATGATTTTCAAAAGAACTTAAATTACATATTGGAGGTAATCATCGAAAACTATTAAAAGTTCAAATTAAATATAGACATAAGTCTAGACGTGAGTAGTACACATATATGCTGTATGGTGAATAATTTTTGAGTTAAAAGTAAAAATTTAATGCTATCCTGAGCCATTGGTATGATTGTGTTGCAAGAAATCGTATTGTCGGTTATTGTGCTCATGTCATTAAAAATATGTGGTGTTAGGATTTTTAAAAAATATGAACATAGTATTCAGACACCACTAACATATTGATTGTAACAAACGACTTAATGAAAATGTAAAACAAAATAAAGGCGGTATTTTTTTCACTCAACCGGTGTTCGTGTCGTAAAAAAGTAGTCGTGGGTGTCTTTGAAGATTATTTGGGTATATTATATTTGATTTATTAGTGCTTAAAGAAAAATTTGGAAAAAAAAAAGAAACTTTCTGGAAATGCCAATATAACCAATGGGCAAATTTGTTCAGTAATGGCTGATTGCGAGATTCATAGTGAAGGTAGTTTGTAGGATCTACAGGAATAAAAGTATTATTTTACTACTTTAAAGATATAATTAGTAATTATTTTTATAATAATAAGAAGTAAGAAATATATAATATTTATGCGGATCCGTTGTTTCTTGACTCTATATAAAGTATTGTAAAAATATTTTTTTATAAATTAATTTGAAATTATACTTATGCAAAGGTAAATAATAATTTTATAAAATTTTAAAAGGAAACCTTTTTGAACAGCTAATCTAATTTATGTTGACTTTTAAATCTGTTGGACCATTGTAGCGATATTTGAGGTTGGTTAAAGTGTAAAAATTTATTCAAATAATTTTATTACGTGAAAATACACATTTTCCGTTGTATCTAAGAAAAGATGTCGGAGAATAATTGGTTGTCAAAAAGTCATCAAAATTATCAAAATTATTTTTATGATTAATGAAACAAAATGGCTAAAAATTCCTAATAATTTTTTTAAAAATAAGGAAAAATACACTTTTTTTGACAATATATCTAATAGTCAAGCTCTCACTCGACTCAAATTTCTGCATTTAAATTTTTAAAAATGTTTTCTTGGTGCAAATTAAATATTAATTAACACCAAGAAAACATTTTTAAAAATTTTTTAAAGTTAGTCGAGTTATAAACTTTTAAATTTCGTGTTAGGAAGGGAGTTATTGATATTGCATTGTCTCATTTACTCTTGTAAACGACTATGAACATTTTTGAAATCACAATTAAGTTTGAATTAAAGAAATTAGACGACTACCGAATTAATGCAGTTTTGGTATAAACAATTATTTGCCTTATATTTTCATAGCGCTAATAAAAGTCCGATAAAACTTAAATTACTTGACCGACAAAATTTAAATTGATTCTAACTTGCCAATTTACTTTAAATAATCGTATTAAAACCAATATTATTCAAACCGCAATTTTCTAAAATATTCCAACAGTAATTTTCTGAATGTTTATTCCTCAACTGGAGAAAATTTTGGAATTATAATATGTATTGTTTTCCTTATTATGTAATTGTTTTTACTATCGCTTGGTCGTTGTGTCTAAGGCCCGTGAATCTATAATCTATAAATCCTATAGCCCAGAATCTATACACTGACACTTTAGTGGAGATGTTTTTGACAAATAGTTTAATATTTCCATAAAAGGTTTGTTTCATAAATGAGCCAATGCGTCCTTATTTTAATGCAGTTTTTAATGAAAATAAATAAATAAACTTGACTCAGTAATGAAGAATTATATTTATACTTAACGATTTTCTAATTATTAATAATGATATAAAATTATGATTTGAGTTTTTCGTTGCTCAGTGATAACTTTAGTTGAAAGTTTGAAAATTATTTTGCAGTTATTTCTACACAACCAACCCACTATTTATTTTCTTATCAAGTACTTATTACCTAATATAATACGAGGCAGTTAATAAAAATAATTCTCAGAGCTTTATTTTGCTGACCTGACATGTCATTATACGAATGCAAATATTTATAATTCAAGGTAAATTTATGATATACGAGAAATATAGTATAACTAGTTTAATTAATAACAAATAATTAATTTTATATAATATTAAGAATTAAAAGCAGAAATCTGATAATAACCAAAGAAAAAGTTTGAATATGTTAAATGTGAAGAGGAAAATCGACAAATATATGTCAGTGAATAAAAATTAAGTTTTCTTCTAAGCAGGTTATGTTAATCAGCATTATGTTAGAATCTATGAGTATGTTTAAGAGTATGGTTAAAATAAATTATTAATTTTTTGTGTAAATATATTTATTTCTTTTTGATAAACCTTTGACGAAACTCATGGATTTATTGAAAAACTGGACATATATAATACCTATAACAATAATAGAAATTATATGAAAACAAAAATGTAAGACAAGTAATAAACAGAGGAATCATGGAAAAAAGTAATTTAAATTGGCATTACCTTATCTAGCGTCCAATTTTGGATTTCTGAGTCCAACAGTCGCTTTTTTGAAGCGGTAAATGAAAATAATTATAACCACATTGATACACACACAGACGCACTGCAACACTGCATTGACAACATGAACCCACTGTGTTAATTCAAAATTTAGAAGAATTTAGAAAGGTAACATAAATTCATGTTATCTTAATAATAAATTATGATCTATTAACTAAATTTTAATATTATTATTTCAAAACATCCGTCTTGTTCTTACAAAAAAAGCAATTTTAAATAAAAAGAGCATATTCTGATATATATATATATATATATATATATATATATATATATATATATATATATATATACACTTCTGAAGAGTTAAATTACTTTACTACTTATTATTACTCTACTTTCTGCAGAAGTATATATGTATATTATATATATATATATATATATATATATATATATATACATATATACTTCTGCAGAGTTAAATTTGAATTTTTTGTGTCCTTTTTTGTCAAATAAAATCATTTCAATACAAAAATGTTTGATATCAAAAACCACATCTGCCAGGTATTTCATGAGTGATCCTTTCTTGAGATTTTTTTGAGAAATCCTTACGGTAAATAGAGTGGAAGATATAAATTTTTAGGCATTTTTACTAAAATATATTTAAATGAAGATCTCGTTTAAATAATGAAACAAACATATTATGAGTACATACGTGTTTGAATTCGAGCTTTTGTAAAGTTTGATTTGACACCCTACATGATAGTCTGAAAATTTATTTTATTTCCAATTAATCCCTTAAATTTTCCCCCATAACTAAAATTCATCTTTTCATACTTCATTTCTATAATTGGGCCAATACACGCTATCACTGTGGCAAATTTGAAATTTTTACGTAGAATAATTTCCATTTGGTTTTCCATTTTGAAAATTTTGCTGTAGAACACTATTTTATTTATCGGAATTGCAAAACTTCTAGAGTAATATTTTTTCAGAAAGAGTTAAAAATGGTCATATGGCTCCTAAATATGTTCTACTAAGTTGATGCACTATCATATATCACGTATCGATTATTCAAACAGATGATGCATCTGTTTGAATAATCGATACGTTTCTATTATAAATTCTATATACTCGTGTGCACACAGACACGAAAAAGGCTTTATGCTAAGTACTGTAGTATTTTTATAGTAAATTACAAAAATTTAGTAGATGAAAATAACAGGTATAACTTAAAATACGTCATATAATACCACGAGCATTTGTTTTAACAAATCCTAATCTTCTGAAAATTCACATTTTTCATCTAATTACCTTCAACTTCACATGGAATCGACAAAGATAAACCATTATTCCAGAGTTAAAGCAGAACTATTTGAATATAATAAAAGTAACAATTAAAAAATCTCCGCATTTACAACAACAGGAGCTCTATTGAATACAAAATAAACAAGAAAGTTCACTGTTCGCAAAACAAAACAGGGAATGAAAAATTTACCTTATCAAAACTTTCAGTATCACGTTGAATTACTCGTCTCATTTATTCTCATAATCAGGTAAAAATCACGTTTTAATGCAGCTCAATTCAATGGGGTAATTTCTTTCGTAACCATTGAATAGAGTAGAAAAATTAATAAAGAAGGACTAGAAAACTGTTTTGCAAATGTACGTTGTGTTTCCATCTTTTAGATTTAATGCCTGTGATACGTAAAATTCCGTTTTCATGTTATCTATATTATTTGAAAATACAAATCCTTTACATTTATATAAGTTGTCAGATTTAAAACGATGGAAATATTTAAAACGACCCATTACTTAAATGACAAAAAAACTAGATTTGGATTACCAACAATTATACTACCAGGAATAAAATAAGAGTAAGATTATTTTATACAATTGCAAATGGATAATAATATTATGATTCAAATGCATATTTAAGTAAAGAATAATTAATTTATGAAAATTGTAAAGAAAATTGTGGCCAATCATTTAATATTTTTAGCTAATGTTTTACGTCTTATCTAATTTATATTTAAACTTTAATATTGAAATATCACCTATAAATTGTAATTTTAGATTAACAATTTGATTTTTACTACGTAATTTTTCCAAAAAAAAATGGAAAAATATTGTGACCGCTCAACCATACTGGTATATTTATTAAAATGCAAATGAAATTTTACGAAATAACATTAAACTATATTAAAGCGATGAGACCTTCTTCACAAATTAATTTGAAAAACCGTTCGTTCTTTAGCTTCATAGAAAAATTACTCTAAAACGAAATGAAAATTCTCAAATTAAGAACAAAGATAGTTTTGAAATAAAAGTTAGCTCATAAGTATACGGCTTTGGTTACATCTTGATTGATTTTTAATAGGTAATTTAGAAAGTTTCTGGTGTATGCTCGTCTGTTATTATTGGAAAATTAAGTTCAAAATAAAGATATTACAGAGAATTGATTTAGGTGTAGCATATTCTTTTCATACCAATTAAAAGTATTAGTAGAAAAAATTTTTACTTCCATGGCTAATGTTCATTCACAAAAAATATTTTTCTTATGTGTTTTTATTACTGGTAAATTATTATAAACATCAAGCTAATTAAAGGTGCCATTAAAACAGCATAAATTTAATGAAATAGAAGAAAGCAATTTCCTTTGGTAAATGTGAAAATGTATAGTGACCTTCCAGCAACATATATTCTTCGTAATATTAAATAAAGTAGTGGTAAGAGCACCATTCTTCAATTCTGCAAAATGATTGTGGTTTTACATACGATAAAAATAAATATTTAAATCAAATTAACTGTAACATTTAAAGTATGGTACGTTGACAATTTTTTTTTGTTGAAGATTTTTTTTCCGTGTCTGTATATTTGAAAGCGGAGCGCGAAAGATAAATACGGAAACTGATACTATTTAAAAATTAAAATAGAGGAATTCTTAAATTATTTTAAAAAGAATTGAATTTACTTCAAATTATAAAAGAAAAAATTGCTATAAAAATTAAACATATATTTTTACCACAAAATATATGGTTTTCTAACTGTTTCGTTGTAATTCCCTTTCATTCTGACGGAAAATGCTCGTAATAATGAATTTTCTAAAACGTTACTCTGATGGGCTGTCAGTATGATAACACTTCATGTCCTTGGCCTTTATAGCACTTAATACTGACTATTACATGGAAGAAAGAAGTCATAGCTATTTGTACTGTAGATGGCTTCTGACATAGTTAGCTTTTGATAACCATCCACTGGCTGGTTTTTATTGTGTTTCGTTTACAAAAAAATTAAACTACGTGATGTAGTATTATTTCTACTTTCTTTAAGTCCTTTACCATGACCTAGGTTTGGTTATATTACATCTTCAGGGGGGCTATTAGCAAATATATGTTGTAATACAACGAAACTTTGGTCTTGGTAAAGAACTTAAAGAAAGTAGAAATAATACTACATCACATAGTTTAATTTAATTGTGAATAATGAATTTCTACAAAATTAACGCCAAATATATTCAATATGTGTTTTGTTCGTTATGGTTATATAATATTATCAAACCATTTATGTTTATGGATTTTGCACACGTGCCATTTTGTGAGTGGGTTTTAAAAAAATAAATAAATACTTTAATGTATACGATAAAAAATGTTGAATGTGGTATTACAGATTCCGCGTAATTATCGTCACTATTCTTTTTTTAGACATGGCGGTTAAAAGAATACAAAAAGCAGATATTTCTTATTTACAAGTTTTATTTAAAAAATATAAAGTGTATGACTGAAATCAATGCTTGAAATCATAAATAAAGTACTCTAGTTTATTGATAATATTTATTAATGAGAACTAAGCATTTTCCATCTGAAATACTTATTTCTATCTAGTGGTCACTCTTTCAATTTTGGAAATTTTGAATTTTGCTTTCTGATATTGTGTAAACATATTTAAGACAGATAAAGTCAGTTTTTTTAAACTTACTTTTTTAATTTATTTAGTATTCTTATTTCTAGTAGAAAACATACAAACTTTATAAGAATGAAATGTTTGATAAGATGACAATTTTTAAACTTACGATTTCCGCATGCATACCATCTGGTCAAATCTATGTTTTTATTTTATAAATTATTAATTACTTTACCAAACCATTTATCTTACCAACAGAACTAATTGCTGCATAATATAAACAATATATTCTATTGTAAAATGAAAATTTTGAGGTAAAGTTTTTTTGATGTTACAGCGGCGAGAACAATGTCAGTGAATTTTTTCTTAAGGTTTGCCATTCGTTGACATATACTCTACAGACATCGGAAGCTTTGTAATACCCGAATCTCTCTCTCTCATCGTATTTTTTAAACAGAGTAGTTGAAAAAGTAAAACACATAGGTGTTTTAGAATATGGAAAAAACCGAAAGCTTCTTCAAGAACCTGCGCTTCCGTTTCATCACCGCGTTCGCAGTGTTTCATTTTTTCTCACTTAGTTCCCCATCCCAACATCTGTTAAGGAGATTTTTTTAAGAATTCTCCAGCCTGAAATGTTTTTACAAATATTTCCTTGAAGCTTTGCCATTTTAACAAATTGCTGTGATTACTAATATAGTATAAAATTACTGTGCGTATTACTTGACCGTATTTTAATCAAGTAACTGTCATAATAAAAGATAACTCTTCTAAAATAGGTAGTTCGTAATATGTTTATAATTATGCGAATCGCCTTTAGCATTCTTATCTCATATTATGATTGCGATGCCAATGGAATTTCATAGATTTTTATTTAAAACGAAATAAACCTTGATATTTTGTCAAAATTGTGTGCTGTCTTTGTCAAACATTTGCAAGCATTGGTTGCATTTAGGTATTAATTGCGCAGTTTCATAGTATACAAAGTAACTAATTAGTCCATAAAACCTTTCGTATAAAATTGAAGTGGATTTTTAATTTCTTCCAGATCGTTGTTTCTAAAAAATGAATTGAATATTGGTCAAAAAAAATACAGGCAGAGAAACTTGTTGCAAAATTTCATTTTTATATTTGTTTTTATTAACAGTTGCCATTCATTAAAAAATTACCAGTCTTTATTTCATGTCAGATTGGTGATTTTTTTTAAAGCAAGATTTTTGTTTAAGCGAGGTGGTAATAACATTTCGCAACCATCGCTCTTGAAATATTAAATTGGCTTTTTTTAATTTAGATGCCTATTTGTTAAACGTAAGTATATTATATACTAATATAGGCTTTACAATTTTGTGGCCTCCAGTTTGATGGACTTTCAACATTGTGATAAATTATAATTTTGTTAATCACAAATGATAGTTTTATGGAAACTGTGTTACACACTGTGTTGAAATAAAAATATTTATGATTTGGCAGGTCCTACATTTCGAACAACTCCGATCTCATAAGACGCATGAAGATGGA
Source organism: Druceiella hillmani (assembly GCA_039881145.1). Classification (NCBI taxonomy): domain Eukaryota; kingdom Metazoa; phylum Arthropoda; class Insecta; order Lepidoptera; family Hepialidae; genus Druceiella; species Druceiella hillmani. Next base: position 15,668,422 of record JAYKKI010000045.1, read on the forward strand.
TAAATATTTTCTCTACCGTTTATTAGGTATACATATAATTTTATATAACATAAATCACCGTATTCCCCTGAAAAATTACTAGTAATCTCATAACTTAAAAACTTCATTTTGAAACACAAAGTTACGTTCACTATTCCGTATTTATTAGTAACTTATTTCATAACAATTTGGCAAAAAATGTCTACTCTCAAAGTGTATTTTCCTCTGATCATAAAACCACAGTTTAATCGACTTAGTTTTAGTATACTTTGTAAATAGCAAATGTCTGATAATGACTTTAAAAGTGGCATGAAATTACACTATGCATATTTCCTTCATATTCAATCTATTATACCGTAATATTATTGCTTTATACTAAAAACAAATATTGTACCAATAAGACTGTGTACTCGCATTTCTATATTTTTACTGAAGTTTGTAAAAATTAATAAATACTTTTTATAAAAATATGTAGTGATAAAGACCTACACCAACCACGTCCAAAACTACAGTCAAATGTCGGCTAACCCCCGATAATATATATATATATATATATATATATATATATATATATTATAAATTGCACAGTGTCATACGTTCTGAAATTAAAATTTTTCATATACGGTATTTCAAAAATCTATCTTAATCACTGTTTTCCTTTGAAAATAAATGCAGTTTTTCGTAGTACATAAACATATTTATATTTTAATACGAGTGCATTCTACTGTACGTTATTAAATTTTGATGAAGTTGTGAACTATATCATTTTTGGTTTAATATCTGTCGGATGTCGTATAAACTCAATCAATAATTATTTATGAACGTAAAGTTAACTAGATGCAATATAGTACAATTCTTCAACTGAATTTTAAGAATTATTGCAAATTTTTTTTCACAAACATAATGTAATATATATATATATATATATATATATATATATATATATATATATATATATATATATATATATATATATATATATATGTATATATTATAAACATATATATTAATTCAAAACTTGAAAATGATTACCGTTAAATTTAAATTTATCAAAAATTCTTTATTATTAAAAAAAATGTGTCAAGATCATATTAGGCTATTCAGTGGACAATAAAAATAATTGAGGCATAATATCTTCCCGAATAATTTTCCTGTATCAATCTTCTAATTAAATATTTCGTACGGAAAAAATAATTTATGTTTGAACTTAGCAAAAGTCTAACCAATAATAGGTCTTCCAGTTTTTTGAAGTTTGCCAAAATAGCTTGGGGTTAAAATTCAAAAAACTTAAGTAAATCTGAGAACTCAGCTCAATCATCAAACCTTTTGTTCCTGCTTGTAATTTTTTAAAGATAGGAATAATTAAATATGTATAGGTTCTAAGTCAGGGGAATATGGTAGATTCCCAATTAAAATCCAGTTACTTCTGATGGATGACGTGCGGCGGGGCGTTATCGTGAAGGAATTGAACTTTGAGTGTTCTTTCTTCTGTTTCTATTCTTTAACTTCTGTTTTGTTTTAAGCATACTGTACACTGTTTAAAAGGTCAGCTTTACTGTATGAAAGTGCGTGAAATTATTTCTTCAAAATTTTGTTAGCAAGTTCTTGTTCATCTATTTTGTTAGCAAGTCTCTCTTGAAAACTCCATAACTAGGCACTTAGAATTCCTAGTTAACGTTAAAATAGCCTTTATTTAAACAACAAATACAGAAAGTGATTCTAAAGTAGTTTCTAAATTCCCCGCAGCCCAACACCCCCCCCGCCGTCTCCGTCGTCGCTTATAGCGATTCCCACTTGTCTGTAAATATTACACATCAAATAAATATTTATTACAAACACTTACGTCTTACAAATGTAAATATTACAAGTCTAATAACAATGAACACACGTATAATAAATTTAACAAACTGGATCCAGACTGCCCAAAATAAAACCAAGTGTTGCAGATCGAAGGACGCCTACGCCAAATTCGTTGTAATGGCTTATATATACATATATATATATATATATATATATATATATATATATATATATATATATATATATAATATATATATATATATATATATATATATATATATATAGCGTATGTGTGTGTGTATGTGTGCGCGTATGTCTGTAAGAGTGTATTGTAAAATAAAACTGGCACTTTTACAAGCTTTACGGGGTATCTGTGTATTCTTTTTAGTTTTTTTTTCAAATTTTATTAAATTCTTATATTATCATATTATACGGAATTCAACCTTATATAAAGTAAGAAAAAATCATAACGTTACGTGACATAATAATTCACGCCTATAAAGATCTATATCCCATACACATATTGTAAGTCTCTTTTATTCTCAATATTTCCAATATTCTCTCGATATTTCCAATATACACGTACTTTAGTCAACCTTCCATAGATTTTCTCTGTCGTCTTATTTTCTAAATAATATATTGCCGCATGCTGCTTATGATTTTTTCTTTTTTTATATGAATTAATCATTTCTGGAAAACAATAATTTCTTCCTCATCTTTTTTTACAACTTTCTCAAACTTTAAATACATATTCTTCGAATATTTTATTTATCGGCCTTCTACTTGTTTTTTTATTACTTAAATATTTTATGACTCACTGCCATTAATAATAACATCTCTTATGTACTTTAAGCCTCTATTGAATTATAATTTTTGGCCACTAAAATCGTTCACGCATTATGCTTTACAATGAACTCTCTCCTTATTTTTCTTGAAAACAGTCCAATTTGTATCAAATTTCTTTAAATATTCTTGTGTACTTTTATTTCAACAAATTGCCATACCTATCAAAATCAACACAAATAAATGTAGTTTATCTATAGAATTATACACACACATATATGTGTATACGTATATATATATATATATATATATATACATATATATATATATATATATATATATATATATATATATATATATATATATATTATAAACCGATTGACCGCATTTACGCAACAGACACTATGCGATAATGAAGTCAATGCAGATTTTTACTCATCCACTCAGCCTCCACAGTTAACTTCGAGGAGTATATACTATATGTAACTAAGAAAAACAAATTATGTACTCAAAATAATATAAAAATCTCAATTATCGCACAGTTTTCTATTGCGAATACTTATTCACAAAATACCGTCACCTTTCTCGGTTTTTGCGAATAGTTCTTTCTACGGGAATATAATTCAACAAAGAAAAGTAGAATTAGGCTCGATTTTACACATTACTTTCGAAAAGAATTAATAAAAAGGATAATTTAATACGTTTTATGGAAAACGAAGCGGTTGAGTTTCGCTGCGTAAAAAAACTTAATTGAAAAACTTTTTCTCTAGGTCTTGAACCCGGTCTTGTCTAGAGCAGGAACTTATATAGAAGGTTCGATTAAGTTTACACAATAGCATTCAGTGTCACTAGTGGGTCGTCGCTTTTACTGCCATCCGTGAAATTGCTTCACTAATTCAAAGTTTTACCTGATTATATACAATCATCTTGGATAGTTGTACATTGCTGCACTGTACGATTTAGCTTTCAACTAGTTGATTTATGTATATGGCTTTGAACTCTGTGATCGTTGAGAACTGCGAATATATTCGTTGATTCATTTTTATTTGTCGCCTAGAGGCTATGTTGTTTTTGGTCTTTCGACTTTTTTTTTTTTTTTTTTAGTAATAAAACTTTGAACTTATTGAATAAATTGAGTAATACCAATTATATTAATTACATTATCATGAGGGGTTAATTGTATTGAAAAGAAGTTTCCTATAGAAAAAAAAATTAAAGCAACCATGTTTTACATGTAGAACCGTGATTGGAGAAGCAGTTTCATTAAACATACCTCAGTTGAAATTATATTTCAGCCAACATATATCACATAACCTGTGGTAAATTAAATGTTTCTAATTGAGTAGGTAGGACGTAATTTGAGTGTTATTTAAAGATTTTTTTAGAAAAGACATAATAAGGAATTGGTCTCCCATATTTTCGAAATTATTTAGTCCTAATTTACGTTAAAAATAGGGTTTTTAGAGCCTTTTCAAAGATTGGAAGAAAATTTGACGGTGAGTTTTGATGACATAGTTTTTAAGATACCAACGATAGTATATATGTATTCATTATATTAGGAAAAAATATAAATTTAATGCGCTGAGAAGTCTATGTAAGCACTGACTTATCATAAATAAAATAATTTCTTTCCAAACAAGGTAAGAAACCCTCGAGGAAAACTGGCACTTTGTCGGTTTTTCTATTTGTTTTCATCACAACCCCAAAACTATATCATTTAAAAAAAACATACGCACGCACAAGCGCTTACTCGCACGAACGCGCACGCGCACTCTCCACCCACACACGCACGCACGCCCGCGCGCCCTCACACGCTCACACACACACACACGCGCGCCCGCACACACATGCACCCACGCACACACACACACGCATACACATGCACCCACGCACACACACACACGCGTACACATGCATCCACGCACACATACTCATACACAGACGTACACATAGACACGCACACACACGCACACGCGCACGCACATACGCACGCGTGCTTACGTATTCTTCTACATCCTAATTAAAATTTTCCCTCTTAATGTCATTTATGTGTAAGGGAGTGTGTTGAAGAAAGTTTATGCTATCAAACATTCACTTTTTTAAACTCCATTATTACGTTTAAACTATGAAAATCAATTAATCTAGAATAATATCCTCTACTAATTTAGAAGATAAATAAGAGAGAGTTATTTCATTTTTAAACATAAATGTTTTACCTCATTCATTACCGTATCTCAACATAAATTGTTTTAAATTTATAAAAAAAAATTCACTGATATACGTGTATGACTACACGATAGAAGTAAAAACTAAAATAAAAAATACAATAATACACGGGTATTATATTAAGATACTATCAAATAAAATATTAAACAATAAGTGTACACATTAAATTATACTCAAATACAATGTAATTCTTGACACAATGCCCTCCGTATTAGACAGTGGACTCGCTTTGCCGAAGGAAGTAGTTTACCCGAAAAGTGAATTCGCTTGACCGATGCCGAAGCGAGTCAAGTTTATCCGATTTAGCGTCACCGACGCGTAACAGTATCGTTCACTACCCAGAAAAGTGCGCATGATAAAACTAAAGAAGTTCTCACTTCAAAGAGTATAGATTAAATACAGAAGTAGGTCAGTTTTGTTGGTCATCACAAGGTGACCCACTTACAAGAGTTTCCTCTTTATAATTTTAAAGTACTCCACTTCTTCTTTCACTGCAAAACGATCTTTTTTTGAATTCTGTATTTTCATAATAAAGTATAAATATATCTCTATAATTTATAGACATAAATATGTGTTTTCGTATTTAGTATTCTTATTTCCTATAATCAAAAAAAAAAATTAACTGAAATTTAGTTTATTTACATATTTTTTTTTCTTTATTTGTTTATCATATTTATGAAAAAGTAGATTTTACTAAAGCTTTCATCAATTGTTCGTCTAAATTACTTTAATAGTATGTAATCATCCTTAAAAGAGTTCGGTAAATCTGGTTTTAGTTCAATATTATTCATGTGTATAGAAACGTTACATTATAAATAAGAAATTTTATATATATAAATTGAACGAAATGAAAAAATAATCAAGCAATGACGTCAAAATGCTTAGTAGTTACCAAAAGCTACATTAATAAATTCTTGCTTTTACCAGTGACTTCAAACACATTGTGTTTTCTTGTCACGTACTATTTGATGCCAAGTAAGAATCAGGTTTCGCGCTTCTCCTAGAAGGCCCTAGCTATGGTTAAGCGTTCCCTTTGAGACGTTAAGCGCTGTTCTGTCACCTATGATATTGATTCAGCGAAAGTCATATTTTTTTGTAACGAAAGTCGTGTATTTTTTCTGGCTGCAGAAAAAGTAAAAATAGATTACCCAATGTGATCGCTATTTTACCCTTTTTCATATATTATGATACTCGATTCAACTGAAATACAAAATTGAAATTTGTTTAAAAGAAAATGTAAGTAAGTCATTACGATTTAATCCGAATCCAAAGAAAAAATCCTTTCTAACGTATAAATTAATAATTATTATCTAAATAAATAATGGAGTAGTACGGTAATTTAAACATTTACGAAACGGCGTAAGAAGTACCTTAACGATTACATTTATGATAAATTAGCACTTAAAGCAAATCACATGTTTAGTTGGTCAAAAACTGTTACTTTTGATTAGATAAGTTATAAACTAGTATGAATGTAAGTAATAAATACGTATATTTTTAGTTCTTCGTTACTATAGCGTAGTATATTATTATTTTATGAGACATCATTTCGCAAATAAAGCCTAGAAATATTGTTTTTAAAATTCACAATCTATTTAGGCAATTTATGTAGATAACATGGCTTTAAGGAAATTATTCCTTAAACCCATTTGATTATCGGTCGTTTTTCAGTTAGGTACTTAACTTCAAAGAGCAAAAATTATTTTTCATAAGAAATATGGATAATTACAATTTTCATTTACACGAACAAAATCACAAACAAACATAAATATGCATGTAACAATTTTGTAAATAATATTTATATTTTGCAAATTAAGTTGTTAAATTCTATATGCTCCACAAAGAATAAAATTTGACGTAATTATATCGATGTCACATAAATATTAAAGAAAATTTTGTCACAAAAATGGAAAAATGTGTTAACATTCAAGTATTATTTGTATTCTACTGGCTGAAAAATAAATCAAATCTCCATTTAGTAATTCATAGTAAATGTTGCAAAAATTTGTTGTATTTTAATGTAAAACGAATTAATCCACCAATAAATACAAAAATATTTCTGAAGACCAAATCCTAAGAATATAAACATATTAGATACAAGATTTTCGTATTTTTAAAGTCGAAAGTAGTTTACAAAGTAGAAAGGGAATGAGATGCCACATCTGATTTTATCGAATTCTTAGCCGAAGTTAATGCACAAAGCCAGCAGTAAGTTTCCACCAAACCATTTTTTGGTAATTTATGAATATGCCGAGATATTGCTGTATAATGGTTTTGGCTATTTACCTTAGATGAATGGCTAAGCACCGCATGCAGCGATGTGAACAAGAAGATTATGTTACAAAGCCCAACGATGATCAATGATATAAACGTAAGTTATTTGGCAAAGATAAAGGTAAAGTCTGCCTGATATGAAACATAATCTTTTATTTGTGGTCGGGCGATATTTCCTTTAAGACTAAGAGTCCCGTATAAATATTAAACAACATTTTCCATGAAAAGTTATCTGGTCAAGGAAATTTGATGTAAACTTTTCTTTAATATTTTTATGGGACTCTCATTCCTAAAGAAATCATTACTCTACCATAAAACTTAAAATAATCCCTACCTGGAAATTATGAAGGTTGGTTCTAAGGTTTTCTTGACAGAGGCAAGAATCTTGGCTAACACTACCGAGTTGATAGGATTAGCTTTGCTATATTTTATGTCAGTAAGGGGAACAAAATGAAACAGTTCAATACAAGAAACTGTTGAGTGATAGACCTTGAGTCTATCACATCACTCTTTTGAGTCTATATATAACTGTGTTAGAGAATGATATACTCAAGAACTGTGTTCAAGAATTAAGGGGAACAGTTCCTGAATTGTACGTAAAATATTTTTTCTTGAGTTTGTTGACACTTATTTATGGTTTTATACTTGATTGATTATTCTCGATTCGTTAATAAATAACGTGACATTTGATTTATTTTTTTTTCATGGTTTGCTAATTAAAAACGCAATATTTGAATAGGGTTATTTGTTTAAATCTGGTAACGTCATTTCTATTCTCCTAAAAATTGTATTAACATTTGTTAATTGGATTTCGTTTTCTGTTTTGCATATAATTGTAGAAATAGCGGAATTAATTTTTATGCAAAAACTATTTTTTTTTTAAATTTATATGATTATTTGCATTCATATTCTACATATATGGCACAATATTGCATAATCACGACGGTTACGCATTTTTTAAGAACCAGTAAAGGATGTATTTCGAGGGAGACACAAAATTCATTGAGTAATTATATATATTGGGGACAAACTATCGATTAAATATTTGAATAGATAAAGAGATATTATATTTATCAGGAGGAATATAGTTTTTGATTATTGTTTCTGCTAACTTTCAATATATGGTATATTTTGTATATTATAATACATTTTTAGGAATAATCGCATGTATATATATATATATATATATATATATATATACCACATTGAAAATATAAAGTTCGATTCTCTTCTATTATCCATATACACTAAATATATTTTATATTTAGCTTATTTGGATCTATGCAATATGTGAATGTCAGAAAGCCTACTTAGTTTCAATCGACATAAAAAAATATTGTGGCCACAACAAACAAATATACTTTATGTAATAGCAAAGATAAAAATTTCTGAATTAAGTGTAATATAATTTTAAAGTATATTGGTGGTAATTTTAAGGAACTATTAAGTTTTGTCCCATTATAAAATATACGAAAAGAGAATCGTGCTTACTTTTATTTTTCTGCCCCCAACTAAAGAAAAACGAGAAGAAACATGGTTAAATAACCTTTGTCGCTATAAAATACTGATAAGTTTACCCTATTACTGATTTCTTCATAAAACAATGATCTCCAGAAACTACAACTTTCTCTGTTGATAATATGTGTACAAAATTATTATTACGTGAACAATTGGCATATGGGCCATTTTAATATATCAATGAACAAAATAATATCAATGAACCAATGTAATAATTCTTTCAATTACCAGTACATACAGAAACCAAAATAAGTGCTTACATGAAATTAAGAAGCTGTGATGTTCACGTTGTGATCATATGCCCGTTTTCACTATTTGAGAGCGTAGACGGGAAAAAGGAGAAATTTTTGTCAACTGACACTGGCCTATGGTAAAGCATTACTTTTTACCCCTACCGTCTGACATATATTTAATTAAAACACCCATCAATTCAATTGGCTATTATGAAAAATAAGAAAGTTTAAATGAAATATTTGTAAAATAAAATATTTCATAATTTTTTTTATCGAATGGAACTGAAAATACATGTATGTACATACATTTTTTGTTCCTTGAAACAAGATTAGTATTCTTAATAAAAATTCCTTTGAAAAATAATTATAATGATTTCCAAAAACATATTATTGGTTATAAACGAGATACATTTAGATATAGTTATTGTTAACGGTTTTTGGAATACCACACGGCAATATTCTCTTTATGTTCATCGTAGTTCAGTTGTTTAAATTTATGATAAATTGAAAGCATGGTACACGGGAAAGACGTTACAGGACAGCGTCTACTTAGGAATCCCGGAAGATTTGTTAATGTACGTACTCTACGAACAAGTTTATTCAGGCGTAGAGTTTTATTAGAAAAGTGAATAAAATTAAATCTATCAAATGCAGTCTGCAAACAATTAATAGATGTGTCAATAATTTTTAGGATTTTTACTTAAAAAAGACGGAACATTTATAAAATTACTCACATCTCTGTCTGTCTATCTGTCTATGTATGATAGACGATATTAGCAGATAACTTTTGACGTTAATATTTGACATAGTAATAAAGTACGTTAACCCATATATATTTAAATAATATAACCATAAAAATATTTGTAAATTAATTGAAGAGAGGACAAATGACATTAGGATTTTTTTTATTTACTGTGTCGTACGAGATATAAGCAAATTTTAAGCATATACTATAAGATATTTATTGCGTTTGTAATTTTCTGCAAATATTTAGAGCAGAAAATTAATTTAAAACTCTTTTTTGTTTCATTTTATGCACGATGAAAATATGTTGAAAATATCCACGAAAACTATGCTCCCTTTATAATAAGTTATTTTATACTGTATTATGATTTGTTCCAGCACAATATTATGATTACTTCTATTAAATGCAATAACGTTAATAGTACTTCGAATTTGAACCGAACTTGTTATTTATTGGTACTACCCATTCATCGCCACCACAAATTATATAATAATAATTATGTTCTTTTTAACGTTGTTTCGTTGCTTGCAACCATCCTCTTTAAAGGTTTTGCCTATTTTTAAATGATTTTTTAATTTAAATGAAATTATGATTCTTAAAGTCAGTCATTGATTATGAACGGGATGATCGGATGTTGATTTGGAAATTTTTGTGAACTACGCATGGAAGGAGCGTTTGTCATATATATATATATATATATATATATATATATATATATATATATATATATATATATATATATATATATATATATATATATTGGCACAGTCAAACAAGGCGAAATGTGTGCTAAACCTTGAAACGTAAGGAGGAAAACTGAACACACTTTTCTTTTGGAGTTATAAATATGAGTCAATAGTGTCATAAGGTATGGTGTCCACTAGCCAAGATATCAAATTTTCCTTTCATTCTGAGGGTAAATCTCTAATTGGCTATATTATATCGCTATATGACCGGTATTAATATCCTAACTTCTTTGGTACAATATGGTACATACCTCCCCTTCCCTGAAGTTCAATGAGTTAATAAATTATTCATATCTTTCTGCAATTAACTGAGTACAAAAAAAAAGAAAACGTTTTTCAAAAATTTGTACAGTCATAATTCGCAGACAGATTGATTTCATAATCCATGAATTCATTTTTCATGATCTTTTTTTTTATTTTAAAAGAAACAGTTTGGATATATCTCACGTAAATATGAAGGAATATAATCAAGACCTGATGACCGATTGCAAAGCTATAGTGAGAAATCGATGAAAGTTTGAGACCTATTGAAAAATTTTATACCGAATTTAAACTTATTTGGTACATTTCAAAATTACTTTAAGTACAGATAATAGGGCTTGATGTTGAACAGTAATGTAGTGATGTAGTGAGTGTGATCATGTGGATATGAAATATATTAAAAGGTATAATAGTGAAGAAAACATTTTTCAATTTTTTTTTGTTTATAGGCAAAGCGTTCATAATATAATCATAATTATATACCTTCATGTGTATCTGTCAATACTTACGCACCTACCTACTTATTTACTCATAACTAAGTTTCGTTATGCTATTATAATATACTGCTCGTAATTACCTAGCAACGTTTACCAGTAACGTTATTATTATTTTCTACGTAAAGGAAAGTAAAATAAGTTCAAACTGAATGAATTTACTTCTCTTCGTTGAAAAGTTCCCGTCACCAAGTTTTAGCTCCGTCATCAGATTTTAATCATTACTCGTAAGCAAATCATCCGTCAATATAATCCAAAGAGATCAAAATCAATATATCAACTTCTCATTACTAAGGTTTCAGTCGCCACCTTTCGCCTCCATCATCAGACTCCAAGTACTACTGGTGATCAAAAGATTTTCATTAATATAACACGTGTTATTGATTACAAGAATCTCAGGTAAAATTCAAAGACCATATTATTTGTTATCTTATATTACGTACCATTCATAATGTTACGTCAGGATTCTTATTGCAAGGAAAAAAATATTGACTTAGGCTTATTAAGATTTAATGTATAAAAATTAGGAAAGAATATTAATACATAATTTTTGATATCAACATTCCCTATAGCTATGTTTATAGATATAAAATGTTTTGAAATATTTATAATCTCCTAATGTCAAAAGATGGACTTGGAGATGCTCTTTATTACTGCCAGCTCAGTCTACTAACACGTCTTATTCAAACAATCCATCCATCCTTCCTCTTTTCAAGTAGGTACAAATCTAGAACCTTTTTGGAATAAAAACGAAATTTTTTTGGGGCATATAGTTAATTTTTATTATAATATTTATATTAAATTAAATATTTGATACTCGACCAGAAATGTCATTCGTTGTTTTAACAAGTCTTAGTAAAGTATTTTCTGGGGCAGATTATTTGGAATAAATACCTGTAATAGTCTTCAATGAACACTTAGAGTCAAGGTGTAACTTTGCTTTTCATGGGTTTACAAAAGTTATGAGGCGAGTTAGGAATATTTCAATGATTACTCTTTATGTTAATTTCTATGACTATTGCAAGTAAAAAATTTTGCGGTAACAATATGCAAAAATAATTATTTTATCAATATTGAATACGGTAAATTTATAAATTTAGTGAGTTTATGATATAAATAAAATTAGATGGTAACTGCTTCAAGCGTCGTGCATAAATTAAGTTATACTAGTTTAACATATAATAGTCCTTTTTCTTCAAGAGTTTTATAGATAGGAAACTCTGTAATATATTAATAAATTTGTTGAGCTGTTACTAAAATATTCCATGTGAAGAAAATCTACGTGTCAAATAATTCCATCAAATTATTTTTAATAATGTGAACCAAACTTTCTTTTAAGCAAGACAGAACACGTCTATTTGATTCACATTAGTAGATACATATATCATAATCAAGAAAAATTATAAAAAATCGTAGTACTGGAGTGGAATCAATTCTGGTCTCTTGTTAAATATTTTGAGTCTAGGAGCACTTTTCTAAATCAGAATAGTCATCTATAAGTTCAAATATTTTTCAAAACACAGATTCAATAAATATACTAAGGGATACGAAAAAAATTATACACGCCTTTATTTAATGCGATGGAAGGGAGATGCCCTTCCGTCGTATTAAATAAAGCATGGAATATAATTTTGATTAAAGCTCTATAAGCCCTAATCGCACATTTTTATTATCAGCATTCGCAATATGTCCATGAAGTGAACTAACAGACCCAAGGAAATATTTGATTCGTATTTATATAAATATTTTTTACAATTTTTAAAAAATTTCAAATTAATCAAAATAAATTTCTTTATTTATATGAAATAGCTATGAAAAATTATATATATTATAATAAAGAAATTTTCCCCAAGTACGAGTGATCACTTTGGTGAGAATATACAAATTTAATATAACCATTATTTCCAAATTTAACATAACCATTATTTTTTAAATTTTAACAGTGTTTAAGTAAAATAATAAAAAGTACAAATATATACCTAAGTGTAAGCTGAAATTAAAAATTGTTTAATAATTGGAAACCACGCACAACTTATCGCTGTTAACAAATTGCCATCTAGTAATCAACTAAGTAGATGGCAATCTATGACAGTGGAAATTCCATGACGGTGGAGATTCTATGATGAGGTTAGTCGCGAGGCAATATTTTCAATGGGAATATAAGGAAGTAGAAGATTTTTTTATTTGTGTGTGATCGGGGAGTTTGCACTTTACTGTTTACCCCCAAAATTTCCGCGGAGTATTTATATAAGGCATTTCTCTAATCTTCAAAACACATATGCCAAACATTTAAACAAGCATATAATCATATTAGGTGACTACAATATTCTATGTCTGGATTACAATTCAGTGGAAAATTGTCCCCAAGGTATTACCAGTATCAGTTCTCATCCCATAGCCAATATTTTTTTTAGTGCAATGTCATTCATGCAACTGCAATAGCTTAATTGTCTCACAAATTTTAATAAAAAACCCTTGACCTCGCATTGTGCAACTGTAGTTGCACGCTCACAGTAGCAAACCCATTACTTTTTGAAGATCGTCGTTTTTCTTACTTCTGCTCAAATACCTACCTGATGTTGCCAAAAAAACAGCAAACGTTCCAAAATATCATTTACGAGATATACATAAACGAGACGCTGGAGTCAATACATCCGGTTAACTAGTTAAATATTCGCACACCTAATTGTGCTCTAGACAAGTTTTACGATATACTGTTTGATATTATTAATAAATTTTTGCCGAAAAAAATAAAAAGGACCGGGAAATATCCAATATAATACTGTCACCACTTCAATCATATAATGAAATGAAATAAGAGCTTATGGATTAAGTTCAAAATTTACGACAACTTGTCAGTCTACATAGATTTCTCTAAATGAAGAAATTATCTCGGTTCTGTCTCAATTGCTACATTTATAACACAAAAAAACTCATCAAGATCAACGTTAAAGAGTTTTAATCATACGTATCATCGCCAAAATAGGCGAATGAGTATCCATGGTTAACGAATTACCGATTTTGAATCAGATGACACATAAACAATATGCCAAACTTTCTGCGATTTTTTTCAATCCATCTTTGTGCAGAGTTTACTTATTAATCCAAATGACATATGTGAAACAACATTACATACAAATACTACCCTACCATTTGCTTCGACAGGAATGAAATAATTGGTGCAATTAAACAAGTAGATAGAAATAAGGAGCGGAGCCAGCATTAATATAGAACCCATCTTTATAAAAAATACTTTTAAAACTTTATTTGTCCCGATCCCGATCTTGTTTAACATGTATATAGGGCACGGTACATTTCTCACGCACTAGAAAATTACACACGTTACCCCGATACATAAATCTAGTAATAAATAATCTATAGAAAACTACGGACTAATATCAATATTTTTGGCAATACCAAAGCTTTTCGAGAATATATTTAGTTTTGCACCAGGATGCTATAGAGAAATAGAATGGATTGGTTTGGAATCGATCAACATTAACTTCCTCGTATATTCACATCTTTTCAATTCAATGGATTACAGGATACATATCGATTCTGTGTGCGCAGATTTCAAAAAAGCCTTTGATAAGATCGGTCATCTCATCTTATTGAAGAAACTCTCTTTTAATTGAATTAGGAGTAATTTGCTACGTTGATTCATTTCTTATCTCAGCAACAGGCAACAAGTAGTCCAAATCAATTGGTATCACCGGGTGTCTATAACTTCAGGAGTGCCTTAAAAGTCTATACTTAGCTCCTTTTTATTTATCATTTTTATAATGACATTAGTAACTACTTCAGATATAGCAAGTTCCTATTATATGCTGATGACCTTAAGATATTTTAAAAAATAAAAGACAATACCAATTAAATTTATTTAAAGAAAGATCTTAATAGGCTCGATGCGTACTGTAATCCAACAGAATACATTTGAGTTACGGTAAGTGCAAATTGATTACTTTCTCCAGACATAAATTGGTTCGTTCCTTTCTTTGTAATATTTGTGGTATTTCATTGGAGTTTGTTCACGACATACATGGTCTTTAGCTTATTTTTTAATCGAATTTACACCTTAAAACACATGTGGACCAACTCACCACACAGGCCTATGCATTGCTGGGTTTCGTGTTGAAAACAGCTAAATCCTTGCAGACGATGAAAAAGTATCGAATCCTTTACACAGCACTTGTTCGATCTCAACTTTAGTATACTGACGCAATCTGGAAATCTTACTTTTGCTACCTATTCTGATATGATTGAGCGAGTACAAAGGCGGCATATACGTAAATTTCCATACCGCATTAACACACCAAAAACTGACTATTAGTATTGTACAATATCTTTCATAATCAATACGATTGTTCAGACGTTTTGAGCCAACTGCAGTTTCGTATACCCGGAAGATCGACTCACTGCTCTGCGCTATTTTACTTAACCACAGCTCGGACTAATGCTAGTATCCGCGCACCACCACCATACGGATTTTGTGAAGTTTGAGACACGCTGTTACATTCTGTTGAAATTGTTATAAGTTCGTCACTCTAATACAAGCTGTCCGTTTCTAAACTATCACTTAACGGTCAATCCCTTGAAAAATAATTAATTGATACCCGTATTTTCCTGGAATGCCTGAATTTTTTTATTACCATATAGCTACTATATTATTATCAAGATTATTTTTAACATTTTTCCATTTTCAACCTTAAATTAATATTATTATTTTTATTCGATATGCGTAAAAGTAATTTATATTAAGTTTTAATTTTGGGTTTTTGTAATTTTTTTTATAATTTCGACGCATAGTATTATTTATATTATTCCACAATTATTTCCATCTTATATCATTCAATTATTGTTTTGTCAATTTTTAATCTGCTTCTATTGGTATAATTAAATTGTCACTATTACTTTGTATAGCATTATTACTACCATGGTTTTAATCAACTTTTATATGTATCAATGTTCCAGGCAGATTAGTGTCTGGGTGTGGAATGTTAGGATATAAGTCTGCCTAGTATAAAACTCATACATAATTATAACGTCATCACTGGTATTTGCTTTTTCTCAGCATGAAATAAATAAAATTTAAAAAAAATATGTTCTGAAAAATAGCATTGATTTTGCAATGCTTATTTTCAGAGCACATTTTCATTACATTTATTATGGTATCCTAATACTATTACTTTAGATCCAACTATATAAATAACACTTATAAATTAGAGTATTAAAATAAGTGTTCCTTGAGTATCATTTTCCGTGTGAGCATTGTTTTCAGATTACCTATATCAAAGGATTGTGCTAATTTTATTATTAAATGCCAGCTATAACATCTCTTCGCACAAAGATTCAGAAGAAAACGGACAAATCTTTATATTAGGACATTTCTTTCTAAAAAAAATAATTGTATTAAAAATCTTAATGCAAAATCAACAATTTAAAACTTTGTCACTGAATTGGAAACCGTTCTGAATCCTATATTTGTTTGACATATAGCATCCATTCTTAGAATTGCTCCTTCCGCTTTTCTCGAAGTAAATTTCAGTGCTCTAGCGTAACGCTTCGGTGACTAGGACATATATTTGTACTTCGAAAAACTCAGCAGCTTTACTGAAGCTTTTCCAGCTATTTGATGTCAAGCTTATACAAATTTCAACGTGATATTTTGAGAGAGACGCGTTGAAGTTTTCCTTAGACCATGGGAGTATTTGCCTCATAAGGAGTTATTGAGAAGTTTGAATTATTTTAAAAATTGTATTTTTGTACTATGTTTTCATAATTTCTTAGGCATTTCACATATTTTTTTTGAAAATTGTAATATTACTTTGCTTGCTATATGTCTCGTTATTTTGTATTAACTGGTTAGAAATCATGGTTACTAATGACAAGTGTAATAAATATATTGAATTAGTTGTAGTTTATTTACCGTGACTAAAGTATATAGAAAATACACAGCTACGACTTCAAAAGTTTTAGTTATTTATTCAAACAAATTAATTACTTTCATAACTTTTATCCGTGGGTTTACCTTGTTATGTAATATTATTTTGTAAAATGTATTGGAAAAAATGCTGTTTAAATTGAGAAACGCAAAGTATAAAAACAAAGTAAATACGGTAACAACCAAAGTCTCATTGGTCTTATTAGTTAAATTGATCAATCATAAAATACCAAACCGCGCATAACATTCAAAATGCGTTTTGTTGTTAATATCTGTATTGAATGGGCTAGGGTGTTTTTGGAAAATATTTAGTTTACTTGTGTAACTATTATATATATATATATATATATATATATATATATATATATATATATATATCTAATATCCTATGGTCTCAATTATACTTAACAAATTAAGTTTTCACAAATAAATGAAACTAGGTGATGTAGTATTATTTCTACTTTCTTTAATTTCTTTATCACGACCTAGGTTTCGTTGTATTACAACATCTTCAGATGGGATATTAGCAAAAAAAAAAGCTACTACTTTTTTTCTTTTGCCTAATAATATATATAAATATCTAATGTATATATACATATATAATGTTACGTTTATTAATATTGTCTCCTAATAAAAATTAAAATTATCTTTTGATAGAAATAAAAGATAACTTATATTACCGCAAACAATCCTTTGGAAAATATTAAAGAATATTGATTACAAAGTAAAACAAAGGTAGAAGAAACAAATTTGGGGGGAACGACATTAGTACGTGAAACTATTAATTTTCGCTGGTTAAAAAAAGGACAAAAATCAAGCTTGAATGTAAACGAACATAATTAACAAAGACATTAACCCATAAATTCAAATATTTATTAGACGACAAAATATAAAATGTTCTTTGAAAATATCGAAGGTAATGTAAATATAAAGAAGCGGTAGCGAAACTAATGAAAGGCAAATTTAAGATTTGTTTGAATAAATACAATAATAAAGTATAATTTTCATTAATATTTTAGTTATTTGCGTTTAGTGTTTGTTGCCTGCCTTCGGAATTGATATTCCCACATTTTACCAATTCTAAAATAAAACTTTTGTCGATACTCACCAAATATCAACATTTTGTTTTAATTTATTCATTCAGAAACTTGTTTAGTTATTTTCAGTTACTAAAAAATGCTCCAACTAACTGCTTTTTTCATGGTTTAATTAAGTTAATATATCACAAAACATAAATTTAAGTGGCAGTCACAAGTGAATTAAAAAAAATTATGAATAGATATAATATCATTGTACTACGTAAATTTAACCACCAAACAAGTCGAAATTATTGATTCTTCCTCTTGTTTATTATGCGTCTGTATATTGAATTAAATATAATTTGATGACATTCATCCTGCTGTCACAATTAGTATCATTACTTGAAATTGCAATATCCTTTAAAAGTGAAAACTTTAAGATATCCTGCATTGAAATTACTGGGCAAATTTACGTAGAGAAACTCACATGAGCAAATAGACTTATGGGGCGTAATGAAATTTGAAGTTAACGTCATAGTGACATCTTGGATTACCCCGCTGGGACAGTAGCGGCAAGAGATCTTGAGAGATGTCGAACAGTTATATAATTGATTGTGTTTACTCTCTTGCAACCTGGAGAATTTGTAATAATTAACTAGTGACGAGTTAGATAGTACACGGTGAATAAGGCTCGCTTAGAAATCAAGCTTCATTCGGCTGGCTTGAAAAGAAATAATATCGCTGAAATAATATATTAGTTTCTTTTATTTAATATATTTTTCTTTTGTTTTAAGAGTTTTTAATTACAAGAAATAAAAGATATATTTTCCATGTAAGACTGTCTTGAAAAATATGGCTCTATATATTTCATTTTAATAAAGTCAATGGTTTTATCACCTATTTCAATGCGCCACACTTGCGTTTTTATTTGTCCTACGGTCATTGCCCTACTTTATTTTAAATTCAAAATTCCGTTAATTATGGAAAAAAAATTCAAATAAGAATGCGAAAATCACAGGATCATATTTATAACTTGAATTAATATACCACATTTTATTTATACACTGTGTAATTGTTAAAAACAAGGATTGACTTAATTTTTTGGCCTTGCATTCATTTCAAATATTTGCGGAGTAAATTTTGTCCAAATTATTATAATTATTGTAGTCTGTTAGAAATGATTTAAATTTGTTGATGAGAAGATTTTAAAAATTCGTCAATACATTGCACATACTATGAAAATAAAACTAATTTAAGTAAGCGCTTTTATTAAAAAATTATGTATTTAATGACCAAGGTTTGAAGATATTCTAAGTCATTGGCTATCGGAAAAGCCATTATATGTTTTTCCAATATTTTTCGAAGTAAATCATCCACATAAGAAACGGAGTTTTTGTAATGCTGTATTGTCAACTATGTTTCATAAGCTACGGTCATGTTTCAGTCAAATTAATAGTTCCTTGTTCAAAGAAGGACCTCTGTTTCACCACGAAAAACTAACCAAGTTTTATGGTCTCATCAAAATCGAACGTTATACCACACAAGGAGTTTTGAAGAGCGTCAAAATGGAATTCAGAAGGTGAAAGGTTTTGGGAGTGTGGTTGATATGGCAACTTTCCCGACAAAATGTAATGAAGCTTATCGGCCGATTACCGATATGTAATGAAGTTTGGGTGCTCCAACAATTTTTGTGGGATTATTAAACTTGTATTTGGTTTCACGTTGTCTTAATGAAACATCATTTGTTTAATAAATAATAATAAGTGTAAAGGGAGGCACGCCTAACCCCCGTCGAAGGTATTCGCATGAAAGTAGGCGTACAACGTGTCCTTGGGAAGCCTCAAATACATACGAACGTGTCTTCGAAGCAGGATGCTGAGCTCGGTAAATCTTCCCGCAGAGATATTGCCAAGTACGAGGGCATACATGTATCTCGGAATCAGAAAGATCTGTAGGACAAAAAGCTTCTGCTTCGGATTTAAAGGCGCTTGGCTTATGCGTATCAGCGATTTGTCCATTTCGACCTCGACCGTTCTCACTCTAGAAGCCCCATAGCCAATCCCTAAGTACCGGAATGTTTCAGTAAAACGAACTTGCCACAACAACTTTGTCTCAAGTCGAAAAGTTTGGCTTTCGACATAGTAGTGTTTACATTCCGGAACTATTGAAAGGGTCGCCGACTTGGGAGATTCAATTTGAATCCCACGTTTCCCGCAGCCATTTTGTACTTCATGGTAGCTCTCTTCATACCCGCGGTACTTGATGTAGTAATCAGTACCAAGTCATTCAAGTCGTCAAGTACGAGAGCTGACTTCCCTCGGTACTGCCGCGGGTATTTCAGCATATCAGTAGGTTGAACAGCACGGGTGAGAGGGGATCGCCTTGGCGTACACCCCTCCGTACAGGGTACCTCTCGCTTCGCCTCCCCTTGACGTCGAAGACCACTTCGGCTTCGGTGTACCCATGAATCAGGTAGTCCCGGAAATTCTGCGACAGCTCCTTCCTCCGCACACTTTCCACGATCCCCTATAAGAGACCGTGTCTAATGCCTTCGCGAAGTCAAGAACTGTCACGTGAATTTCCTCCAAGCTGTAACTGGACTACCAGAGTAGGGCGTCGAGGACGCCTATATTTTCAGCACAGCCGTCCGCGGTAACGAAGCCCCTCTGTATCTCGTCCAGCACCACATCACTATTGACTCTGAAAGCAAGAATCCGGTCAATCTGTCGGAATCCTATCGAACCAGTGGTAATCGGCCGATAATCCGACATGTGTTATGCCTTGGGCAGGAAGGTTGTGCGAGAACTCTTTCACACGGACAGGATATAGCCAGTCCGAAGAACGAAATTGAACAATAGCACCCGCTTAATGGCAGGGTTAGCCAACCAGGCCCTAATGCTAACGCAGTCAGGTCCTGGTGCGGTATCGCGCGGCACGGTTGACGCCTGTATCTATTGTACGCCTTCAAATTGATTGTCTAATTCCTTAGTAGGAATTGGAAAAATACGACACTTTTAAAATATGTAGAGGGCTATACTAAAAGGGTAACTTTGTTTTGATGAATGTACGCTATCAATGATGTTTGAGGCGACCTATCATATCAGAATCAAAACCGTTTCTGCCCCAAATTATTGCAAACAATTAAATTATAATTAATACTTATTAGTTACTACAAAAGAATCGAAAATATTTTTCCGCGCCATCAAATTAACTGACTTGAATTTATGAAGAACCAAGTTTTGAGCTCGCTTGTATCTCAGCGCTTTCAGTTATTTGCAAAGGCTTGAGTGATAGATGTTAAAGGTTTCTGCAATGTTTTATGTCTTCTGTTCTGGTGTTTTTATCATCAGTCTCGGTGGATTAAGATCATAACTCTGACTGAGAAGTCACGTTAGAATCAAAATCATTAACACAAAATTTTGCAAACCATTCTTGGCACCGACGTTTTTGTAGGACATAATTATTGTAAACTTTCTGTAGTTTTTGCGGAAACTTGAAACACTTTATTCCCTTCAAAGAAGCAAAGCAGTAAAATATGTTGAAATTGCACAATCTGTTTTTTCGTTTCACTTTTTTCGCTAACTCAACTGACTGAACTAAATAATTAAATAATCACGAAATCTCAAGTAAATCACTCATTTACTTTTCAATATAAAACTATAAATGAATATGAAATGACTTTTGTTTTAACAGGCGAAAAACTAAGAAGACACTTGGGAGTATATTTCGCTAATAATGAAATAACTAATATGACTTACTTGAGGTAATAATCGAGAGAGTCCCAGAATAAAAAAAATTCAAAATTGGGATTCCTATACAGGTTAGTATTATCTACGTTAAATTAAATAAACCAATTTTTAAAATACCTTTTGACTGACAACAATTTGAATTTGGGTCCTTGTTGTAATACTAACAAATATATTTAGTGAGATTGCTGAGTGACTGAGCCAAATTTTAATAACGTAATTTCCGATTAAAACTTAATAGTAAACAAAATGCTAGACAAAATGCTAGACCGTGTGCACTGTATGTAAATAAACTAAATATAAATATATAATGAGACAGAATGAGATACAAGTTATTAAAAAATTGTCCGTAATGAAATGAAAGTATTTTTGAGAATTTCCTAATTAATTAAGACACAAATCAAAGTACTAATCTAAAAGAATATTTTTGGGTAACTTAAATACGTTTAAAATTATCATTGCGAGGATTCTGTGTATATCCTACCTATCCACCTATATATATATATATATATATATACCGACGAATCTTCGCAATGCAACTTTTACCAACGGAAAATTACCCAAAAATTAACTTTTGCATTAATACTTTGAGTGTGTCTTAATTAGTTTTTCTACCACTATTTAAATTTTATTTAGTTACGTAAATTATACAGTGTCATCTTATGGCGGAAACTAGAAAAGCAGTTAATTTTACTGTACGATATCCTTTATATATCTATTATAAATAGCGTTTCTCAAATGACAAATATTTCATTTTTTAATACACATTTAATATATATTTAAATAGAAAAAAATTTGTTTAAATTGACTTTAGGACATTCTTCTTCTGTATTTCAAATATTTTTTGACCCTCTTCCTCATTTATACTTCGGTTTTTACATAATTTTTTAGAAACATTTTAGAGTTCCGTACCTTAAGAAGAAAAACGGAACCCTAATAAGATCACTCAACTGTCTGTCCGTCTGTCCATCATAGCAATAAAATAAATCAACTCGCACCTATCTCGATAGTTAGCATTTAAAAATATTCGTTTGAAAATTTTGGAGAGTAAAATTATGCACTCGAGAAATTTTTTTTTAAATTCCGTGTAAAGTATAGTCCATCAGTTGAAATGGCTAAAAAAAATTTTTTTTATGAATTTTGATATTATATTTTCAGAAATGTATTTAAAAATTTTAAACAAAAATGTTTTTTCCTCACCGTATTTAGGAATCACTAAACATAAAATAATGAAAAATGCTATGGCAAAATTATAACAGCTATTCTAAGTATCAACTTTTTTTAAATGTGTACCATACATTACTACCGTAGATACACAATACCGTAGATACACAATAATACAAAATTTAGCTTGGTAACACTTCTTTTTAAAATATTCCTGTAAGAATAATAGGGGCCTAAATCAAGGTGTCATTTTATTTTTATTTTTAAGTCATGTTGGGTTTCGTTTGAAAGGACTTATTACGAAGGACGCAAAAATATTTTTTTCATAATTTTGCAATTAAAAAATAAGTTTTGTTAAATCTGACTAAAGAAATACAATAAAATTATAATGATTATCCTAGATCTTATATTTTTTAAATAATTTTCTAAATATATATATATATATATATAAATATATATTTATATATATATATATATATATATATATATATATAATATATATATATATATATATATATATAAATATATATATATATATATATAAATATATATATATATATATATATATATATATATATATATCATATTTTCATAGCAGTGAAATATTGAATAAACAATATATACCTCTTAGAAAATTAATATTTCGCTGAAAATAATACACACTTTTAAATGTTTAAAAGTATTTAAATGTGCAAGGATCCATGGTAGGGAAGGTCTTCTTCTTCAGTTTTTGTCTGTGCGTAATGTAAAGTTAGTGACCTAATATTATCCTCTACTTAATTTAGATTTTGATATACAAATATGATCGATGAAGATATTAAAAGATATAAGTCAAAGTCGAATTCTCCAAAATTAGTGCACTTCCGTGAAATTTTATTAAAAGAGCTATTAGAAGAGCCTGTTCGTATTCACATCAAGCCTAAAAACAGAATTTGAGAAAAAATCATCTGAAACCAAGAAAATGAATTTTTTCCCAATTACTTTTCTCTTTTCAATAGAAGTTTAAAATATTTGTATCTTCGTACCAATATTAAATTTTTTATATTAAATAATACGTCATAATTAATTTGTCATCTTCGTATAAATATGTTATTACGTATATGTATTAACGTTATCGTTCGAGATATGTTGGCCTATTGTTTGTTAAATATTTCTAGGTGGCGTGGATCCTCCGTTTGTCGAACCTACATCCATTATATCGTTCCTCGGTCGTTAATTACTTGTGTATACCCGTAATTTCGTGGGTTGAACGGGAAAACGTTATATTAATTTATTACTTCATTTTTATTTATGATAATATTTACTGTCTTTTCGTATTTGGGTCATATAATTTTCGCAACTGTTTTGTATTATATTATTATTAAGGATAATAATCCCGAATCTAAAATAGAGGTTAAAAACAATTTGAATTAATTTTGCATACAAACGTATTTGGTTCTATGACAGTACCAGATAGTTTTGAGCCTACTTAATCTGTTGCTATTCAAAAAGGTGTTATGAAAATTACATTTTTCTAAATTTATCCATTTCCAAATTTATCATGTGTGCGGAGCCTATATTATAATCTAAGCGTTATCTAACTACAGTTAGCTGACTAAGATGGAGTTCGAATATTTAGAGGGTTTAATTACCTGTACATAAATGTATAGAGCTTTACGCAAGCTAGGATTTTAAAAAAGGACTTTATGAAACTTTAAATAGATCTATTTAATCATTTATCTTATATATATTTCCACGTTTTAAAAATTAGAATAGTGTAATACGTGAGCGGTTAATATATTTACTATGGTCTAACTATGAGTCTACTATCTGATTAAAAAAATCGCCTGGTCAGGGTATTTTATTGGTAATATTAAAACTAAAAATATGGCACGCAATCCGTTTTCATATTTTTTTACTACAGCTATTGCATTTTCCAATTTAGTTTATCAGAGTATTTATTGCCAGAAAATACAGAAAAAGTTTACACTTTCACTTAATCAAAAGCGGAGGTGTGTAGAGATTTTTTATTGTCTGATTGCTTTTATTTATTGGTCACAATTAAATGAAACTACGTGATGTAGTATCATTTCTACATTCTTTAAATTATTTACCACGACCTAGATTTCGTTGTATTACAACATCTTCAGGTGGACTGTTAGTAAAAAAATCTTTGAAAGAATCTTTGCTAACAGCCCACTTGATGATGTTATAATACAACGAAACCTAGTTCGTGGTAAAGAACTTAAAGAAAGTAGAAAAAATACTACATCACGTAGTTTCATTTAATTGGGAATAATAATGCATTTCTGCAAAATTAACGTCAAATATATTCAATATTTATCCATTGGTTTAATATTTTAATAGAATAAAAGTTCTAAATACATTACCTAGTTTTGGACATCATATTTGCACTACATGCAAAAGATATACATAGATGGCTAAGGGCACAAGATGGATAAGTTCGATTGAATTTCGCAAAAAATTATCGAGAAAAACCGCATAATTTGTGGAAACGCATGATGTTTGCAGACAAATCAAGTATTTACATTTTCAGGTTTAATCATAGTTGTAAACTCAAGGAAGTTGTGGATAAGGAAAATTTATACTATGCTTTAAAGCATTTGGTAGGTTCGGTTTTTTGTTCCATACTGCTTTCTTGGTGTTGAAAACATCAACTTTATTGTTCATCAAGTATTAATTTCATTGATAATGTTAACATTTTTGAAGAGAATTTGCGTCATAGCGTTTTGGAAAGACTTAATAATGTCTTAATGTTTCAGAAAGAAAATAAAACGAAATGTAAGGCACTGAATTTTTAAATAAAAATTTTTTCGTAATATATCTAAATAAATTGTAACTCCTCCATAACACCTCCAGAACCTGCAAAAATATATCGATATACCTCGAAGATCAAGTAAAAAAATCATGAATTTCCAATCAAAATATATTCAGAACCTTGTAGTGCAAGTAGTAGAACTTGCACTAGGAGATTTGTATATACTTAAGCATATGTTATATGTACGTATAAGGGTGTTTAGTATTTCCATAAAATTTTTAATGAAATGATTATAAATCTGTCACAAACAAAGTTATAAATTTAAAATTATTATTATTGTTTTTTAGTAAATTTCTGGTAAAGTTTTTTTTCATAAATTGGAGTCTAATAGTATCAGAAGACTCAGATCAGGAATAGGAAAAGAGAGGATGACACAACTCGCTCTTTTAATGATATTCTAGATGAAACGAGAAGTTTAAAAAATAATTTATTTACTAATTATTGATATGTGAGATAAAAATTTTTTAAGTCAAATAAATTCTGAAAAAAAAGGACATTGATAAACGAACAGACGGACCGATCTGATAAATCTTACAAAGGTTCCATTGTTTTCCTGTTGGGACAAGGAACTCTAAAAAATATTCATAAATTGCCCTTCAAGAGGATAGTTTAATTTTTTTTGTTTTTTATGCTTGATATTTGATTACGTTTGCGTCGCGCACATTGAAAACTGTTATTAAAGCAAACGGTAATTTGATAACATATTAAGCGTAATTTAATCAGTACAACCTATATAAGACCCTAAGTATACTGAAGGTTAAATATATCCTTTTTGTTATAATATTAGTTCACTATAATTTTTGTAACCTCTTAACATTTGGATAATTCATCGTCGACTACCAAAACAATTTTAAGAATAAAATGAAATCTTTATGTTTCTACTAATTTAAAAGTTTTAAAAAATAGTCATTTTTATGATAATGTTTCGCTACCTTTAATTTAGGCTCCTGAAGTAAATATAGAAAATATTTTCTTTTTGTTTTATTTAGGTATAATACATACGCGACTTCTCGATTTACATGCAACAACATGTTACCTTGGACTTACTGGGACGAATTTGTTAGGTTTCAACCTGCAAATTCCCTCAAGTTTCAACATGTTTCTAGGACTTTCTCGACTTGAAACGCGAGTATTTTCTTCGTGGCCGAAGTAATACTATTTATGCTATATTCGGACCATTCAAAGGACTTAACGACCGGCAGCTACCTACCATAAGGGACATCATTAAATTTATTTCATTTGTCAAAGACGACCTGAAGGCGAAGTACAATGGTAAGGATCCATCCAATTTAGCTATATACTCCAATCGTAACTAAGGAACGAGTTATACAATTATTGAAATCCTATTTGGAAAAGTACCTCATTTGAAAATATACCACAAAAGTAAACAAAATCATGATTTTAAAAACAAACTGAAGCGTTTTTAGAGCCATCTAAGAAGCTTTACGACGTTGCTGCTTATAAATGCACAACATTTCAAAGATCTTTCCTAATAGCCCACCTGAATATATTATAATACAACAAAACCTAGGTCGTGGTAAAGAACTTAATGAAAGTGGAAATAATACTACATCACATGGTTTTATTTATTTGTGAATAATGAATTTCTACAAAATTAACGCCAAATATATTCAAGAAATTATTTCAATTAAATTTATGAATAAAACTATGACACATTCAAGATCCATTACGTAAATAACTAAAATAAATATTCTCTCACTCGCCGTTAAATTTCAAGTCAAAAGGATTGTTCATATCTCGGGACACGCATGCCACATGTAAGTATAACGGGAATGTGAATGGACTGAATCGGACGTTTTTTGCCATTTACCAAATTGAAAAAAGCTTTTTCCGAGTAATTTCAACCAGCTGTTGGAGTTGCGTTGAAAATGTGTGCATTCACTCGCAGGAACCGACGCCATTATCCGTCAGCAGTGAAAATCACGCCTTTTTGCAGTTTTTATTTGTTCGTATAATGTCGACTAAATTTTTACTTGATTTATATTTAAGATTAAAATGATACGATTTATGTCATCCATGTCTGTTATCTATTATATAATTTATATTATAAGCAAATTAGAAATAAAAAATGACTGCTGCAGTCGAAATCGCTGATAATTTCCGCGATGTATTAAAATCGTGAAGTCAGTTTTGAAGTGAAATTTTTCAGGAAGCAAAATAGCAAGTGAATGTTTATTTTTCTTATTTCATATATTGTGTGGGTTATCAGTCGGAACTATAAAGATTCTTAGACATTATTTCCAAAATTTTATTTGAGATAGATATAAAGTCCACAAAAATATGTTCCCCTCTTTATCCTATCTAAGAAACTAGTAAAGTCAACATTGTGGTGGATATAGAAGCAAAAGGGCTATATCCACTCGAATATTTTTCGTGTTGTGGAAAACATATTTTTCTATTTTTTCTTTTTTTATCAATAT
Organism: Druceiella hillmani; assembly: GCA_039881145.1. Taxonomy (NCBI): domain Eukaryota; kingdom Metazoa; phylum Arthropoda; class Insecta; order Lepidoptera; family Hepialidae; genus Druceiella; species Druceiella hillmani. The sequence continues at coordinate 15,696,610 of JAYKKI010000045.1, forward strand.
CTTCCAAAAATATGTTTAAATTAATATTTGTACTAGGAATACCAAAATCACACAAATTGCAAAAGGATAATATTTTTTTGTAATAATTCAAAATTAATTTAGCTTTGTTTATTACCGACTCTTGGATTTAGTTGCCTTTGAATATGACTAAATTGTCTTTTGTTTCCAACAATAATTCAATAACGATACCTCACTAGTGATGTACTTAATCAAATAAAGATAAACATGAGTTGCTAGAAATATTTCTATCGCAAATTACATCCTTACAGTGACAACTTCTTCCCTTATCTGGCTACTTTTTCATCTTCTTCTTTTTCACTGCACCACTCAGTATGATTATGTAGAATTTTAAACTTGCCAGTTCAGTCTAAATTTCAACATAGTGTATCATCAATATATTATTGGTATCTCTTAACTTCACCGGATTTACTACTGCAACTTTTTGAATTATACCTAGCTGTGTCATCGCAGCTTCTTTTCAGAATTTACATATGCTTTTCGGAGTTCCCGTATTTGAACTCGAAAGAAAATCTCCGCTTTCCAAAATATTTCCTACACTTCTAACAATAATTATTTCGCAATATGATATTTCGAAATAAACCTTTGCCATTGTTTTTAGTATATCTTGTACCAACGTTTTTCATTTAGGAGCTCGATAACCATAGAATATCTCTCAATTATGTAAATTCTCCGACAGACTTTTCTAACAGGATTTTCAATATTGTCAAATAGTTGTACGAGAATCACAAATGAATTTACAGCAATTTGAAACATTACAGCGATTTTAAACATTAACGTTGGTCGATTTTTCAGAATCCATCGAGAATCATTAGCATTATGTTCTAGTCGGATTCTGGAAAATCGAGCACTGCATTATAGTTATTTTATCCCCGACACCAAATGGCCACTAAACGAACTTGAGTTACGTCTATAGATTGATTTTATTTGGGCTGTCATAAAAGGCGGAACGTGCTCATTTTCTGTCCATACATTGGCAATTGATGTATTCTTATTTAGAAGACTTCTGGACGATCTAATTATTGTGAAATTATAAAGATATATCTTTCTACTGTAGTGCATACTTTGGCGCACTTTGATTTGGGACTTTGGGCAAAACCAAATTTTTATGGTATTCAAAAGAAAATGTAGCCATTTACTCATTTTTATCTGTAAATGTTTACTCTTTTTTTTATAATAAACCTTAATTTTTGCAAATTATCTATATCGGATTTAAATTTTCCATTTAAATTGAAGCATTTCCAACACGATTGCGAACTTGGCCTTCCAAGACGAACGTTTAAATTATTATTTAAGACTGCTCTGAAGCTCAATAGTTAGACAGTAATGTGGAGTTTTGATTCTTGAAAAATTTGTACAACTTTATAACGGTTAGTTTGCTAGGTACATATTTATGCTGCTGTGTCGAGCTTCTGCAATATATTTGAATAAATTTATAGAGGAATTAAATGATTATCTTTTTAGTGGTGTGCTTAAGTTTTTTACGGTCATTGCTGTTTTTTCGCCTGTCATACGACTTCACTGTGGCTGATGCCACTATTAACACAAATTCATGTCAATTATTAGCATTGCGATTAGAGGACCTTTTGGGAGATATTTCATTTTATTATACCATAACAAACGATTAATATTTAATTTGTATTATTAATATACAAGGTATATTAATGTTTTGTTTATAATTCATTAATTACCTCAAGTTAAAATTTTAGTATCGATGTAAATGTATTTTGATTATAATGGTAGCGTCAAGAAATATATGAACGGACTACATATGCTAGCTGTGTAGCTCTATATATGCCACCGGTGAGTTTTAGCAGTACAAGTGCAGCACGTTTTATAAATTCAGTTGTGTTTCTAGCTAAAAATAAAAAAAAGAGGTTGGCTGGAATTCTTGTATTCTTGTGTGAAACTTTACAAATAATTATATTACTAACTAGTACGAACGGTAAATTCATCGGAAATACTACGCCTATAGAGTAGGTCGGAAACGGAATTAAAAAGTATTTGTGTGAAATTATGACATTGTTATTAATGGTCATTAGTTGTTTTTAATAAAACTGTTTGAACAAAACAACGCGCACTCTCTTATCGTTAGTAACTATTATTTCTAACATATATAGAAAATAAAGGGAACCATCAGAATATTTACTGATTGCAGTTTACACTTCGAAGAAGTGAATAAAACCTCAGAATAGAAAAGAAATGATCTCAAGGAAAACCCTGACAATCCGTTTTTATATAATTGTAGAACGACAGTTGCTTGTTGCTTGTGTGCTAATAATCAGCTCATCATAGTGTATAATTTATGTTCATATTTTCCTAAACTTATGAAGCTCATGATCAAGGTCAATTTGTGTAAAGTTAATAACGATATTCGATCCTAAACAGTAATAAATAATGTTTCCAAAAATGACTGCCCCCTTCGATTGTGGATAATTGTCTCAACCTATCTATTGCTATCTATAGCTCCTTGCTCTAATGTAATCTGAAAAAATAAAGCATATAAAAAAATTATGTCCTTTTTGTTTTGGATTGAAAACAAGCTTATGCTTTCAAATATTTTTTTATAGTAATTTTCGCCATTTATGTTAATTACCATAAATATTGAATATATTTGGCGTTTGTAGCAATTATTTATTCATAATTGAATGAAACTATGTGATGTAGTATTATTTCTACTTTCTCCAAGTTCTTTAACATGACTTAAGTTTCGTTGTATTACGACATCTTCAGGTGGGCTATTACCAATCTTGTCTAATAGTCCACCTGAAGATGTTGTAATACAACGAAACCTAGGTCGTGGTAAAGAACTTAAGGAAAGTAGAAATAATACTACATCACATAGTTTCATTTAATTGTGACCATAAAAATTTTTAAAAAACAATAAATATAACAATGAACCACAAGGTAGCGTGCTCCAGAAAAGATATCAGTAATAGCATAAGTATACATTTTTTTATAAGCAAAAAGAACATGCTGTAGATATAGTTAACGTGATATATGTTTCATCACAATAGTTAACACTACACAGCTCTATATGTCGAATCTGCTGGGATGTAAATTAAAGTTTCCTTACGTGATTTTAGAAAACAGTTCTCTTGCTGCAGTAGCATCATGTTGACCTAAAGTTATTAATGTTTATATGTTACTATGCCGTAATTATGATGAAAGAAAGTTAAGAATAGATGTCGTCACCGTGGTGTATTGGGTTTATCACGAGGCATATAGCCGTTGACTGCGCGGTGCACTGCGGGGACCCTGGTTTAATTCCTGGTCGCTCATCTAGACTGCTGGACTGATTTTCTGGTTGGCGGTAAGAGATTCCTCTTGTAACAATTAGTCTGCCATATGTACAATTCGATACATTAAAGTACGTAAATAAATAAATCAACCAATTTAGAATAGAAGTAGAGACTAAACCTTGTAATCCATGGAAGTAACTGTATTTTCCTGGAATCAATATAAAATACCAGTGTATGACATTATTCAGATACCAGTTACAAATTACGCAAGTATTCTGTCTTTATTTGCAATAGCTCAACTATTCAAAGAGCAAAAAGCACAAAGCGATGACGTATCCTGTTAACCGAAAAATACCTTCTTAGGAAAGAATGAAAGAAAACACCTTTCACCTTATAGGATTATCTAAAATCACTTGAAATAAAAAACGTTCCACCCGATAGATTTATCTTCAATCATTTAAAAACTTTATCGCGGATTCATAGTTTTAGTTTCCATTAACAAATTTGCACGAACGTACATTTTGAATTGCACATTTATTTTTGAATTAATAACGTTCAAATATTAATTTTTGATAAATTTTATCAAAAATAAATATTTTGTTAATCTAACTAAATTAATTTGGATGAAATTATTTTTTTAAACAAATAGTCAATGTCTCACTAAATTTTAAAATAAATTTATAACACCACATATATTAAAACCAACCCAGCCCAATATCAGTAGCCTCTCCATCCCGTAGCCTCTCCTCCTCTCATATCTCCATATTATGAAAAAATACATTAATTTAGTAGCTTACATAACATACAATAGATGAAATATGAGAGATAAATCAGGAAAACTAAACAGATGAGAAATGAATTAGGAATTAATAAATTTAAAATTGACTGTGCCTCAAGCTTTTTATTGAAAAATAAATATAAATCAATGGCAAAACTAAAAGCTCTTCTTTACTGGTTATTTAGGTAAAATTCGTAAGAAAAAGTTGAAAATAAAAAAGAAAAGTCGAAAATACGAGAAAGAAAGAATAAGAATATCCGTATAAAACGGAAACCGAGACCAGTCGTCGAGAATGAAAAAAGAAGTTTTTGAAAAAAAAAAACTTTTATATAATTAAACGACTTAACAAATCGTTGAAAAAATTAACAAATCTAAAAGTTATAATAATAAAAATGTAAGAATATAACTATTACATCCAAAATGTAATATTAAAAATATTATGTTTTTTTGTTATGCCCATAGACAGAAAAATATCATCAAAATCGTTAAAGGATCGCATAAGAAAACACCTACCCCTACAGAGTAAGGGATGGAGATGTAAATTATTTCTGAAAGGTAAATTTCTACCATAATATGTGTTTATAAAAGTAAATAATGGTATCATTTTGAGAGATAATTTATATGAAGAGATTTTTAGAGGAAGGTCTCCTCTTTCCAATAACCTATATTAATACTTGATTTATTTTAACAACATAAGTTTTAATTTATTTACTTATTTATTTACAAATATTTAACGACACACTACGTGTCACCAATTTGCAACAATAAGCGAATAATATTTTAACAAATTAAAATAAAAGATGGATCGTATTTAACATCATTATCATCATCATCATATATATTAATACGCTAAGGTTAAGATGTTACTCTCCCTTTTTAGAAAAAACCTCACAACTAATCCTCATAAATTATATATCATTTTATAGATAATTGCTTGCTCTACTGGCATCCACAACTAAAAAATTTATTATTGCTATTGTTTTTGCAAATTAATTAATTATTAAAATTATATACACAAAACAGTAATGTTGCCATCTAACGGCTCAACGTCAATATGATTGACGGTCGGTAAAATTTTTGTTTAATTTCCAATCCACTGACGTATAAATAAAGTGGCGCTTTAGCTCAATACTTTTGATACTTGCGCCTCTATATGTCAATTTTAGTAAAATATTTGTTTGATCTGTCATCTGAGCTTCATAATGGAATAAATAATGCGAAGACTTTGCACGGGTCACGCTAGTAATTACATAAAACGCGAAAACTATAAAACAAAACGACGACACGTCTTGACAAATTTATTTTCACTTGTTATAAACAAATCATATTCTGGTGCGACCACAATCAGGCGGTTGAGCAATTAAATACCCCGGGGAAAGTGGAGAGTACCGATACAATTCGGTTCTATAGGATAGTGTAGCAAAGAGGTGTTGATTGCGTAAAGACAGGGTATTGTCAGGTAAAAAAAAATGAAATTTTATTCAATAATACAGGACATAGAATTTTGTCTTTTAAAAGTTAGAAAATAGATTTCATAAGAGCAACATTTCTTCTGAGTTGTAAGGAATGGAAATCTAGCATAAAGAAGAGGAGATTGGCAGGAAATATAAAAGAAAACTAATCACACTGTCTCATGTACAGCCAACGGAAGAACGTCTTTTGCACAAGATCAGTCATCAAGCTTTTTGCACACGATCAGGCTTCGTATGGATTCCGTGGTATATATTCCGTGGTACGTATATCCGTATTTAATAGGAGCGCGTACTCGGCTGTAACTCATTACTGAACATTTCTTTGCGTTAAGCCGTAAGCCGCTTTGCTGCACTTTACACAACGGCTGTGATGATGTCACTCTGCAACCGATCGCCATGTATTGCATCCTTGATGACTAAAAAAAGTTTCATGTTGTCCGCGAATAACGCACAGTTTTCACCGCGCAACCAATATCATTCACGAGAATAGTGATCATATAAAGTACGACTCTGATACAATGTTACCGACTCTTACCTATCGCTTTCTATCCATAAGATACAAAGAGAAAATCGTAAAAGTTAAACGGAGAACCCAGCCTTGCCAAGGCTATTGAATAAGATATCGTTATTTACACCATGAGAAGCTTTCTGGTGGTTAAAATATGCAACATTTACTTAAATTTCGAGATCAACATGATAAGTGACTTAGTCAAAATATTTAAGGTTAATGATCACCGAACGTCGGATTCTAAACCCATGCTGCTCATTATATATTTAACCCAATTAGTTCGAATAGATGTTGAGATGTAAAACAAAGTCAAATAATTTAGTTATAATTTTTTCCATCTTTAAAATTCGCAACCATAAACTCGAGATCAAAAGTCGGTAATAAAGCATACATCCACGGGCATTAAAAATTAATTGCTTAATAAAATTTTTGACAATTTTAAACGAAACGCAGACATGAAATGGCACTCAGTGTGAACGAACTTTTCTTTTAAAATTCACATAAGCTCAGGAAAACCAACGCCACAGCAACTTTTTTTTTTCATTTTCACTATGGTCGTTTTGTGTCGCGCTGTTAGCTCAAGCTTTGGGGTGGTGAATTTTTCAGTCCATTTGCAACAGGCAACTAACGAGCGGGCGGAGTACAAATGAAAATATTTCTAGCCATCATAACATCGTATAATATTATGTATCGTGGCCTTTATTTAGGTCGACCGCTTAAAAATTTGTTTTTAAATTACATTAAATAAATTTATCAAGCCGTTATAACGATGTTTTTAATTTTTATCTTTTTATTTAAACAAATTTACCAGACGACTTAAATTAAAAAGTCATATTTGCTTAAAAATTATAAAAATATATCTAATTTTGTAATTTGTAATTTTAATTTCAATTGGGTTATAAATAATATAGCAGAGCATAATATTGACGATACGACATTTTTATAATAATACAAATAATATTGCAGTTAATAATTGGAACTAAATATACTGATAATTATGCAGCGCAATAAATCAATACTAGTACGTCAAATATGGCAGGCTTTCTCACCAAGAAGCTTCTTGTGAAACCGTATCTCCAAAACCACCATGTAAATATTTCACATTTACAACAACAGTAACTTAAATGTCACGTAATGATATTTATCTCGAAAAATTACCATGTAGTTAGGCAATTTAGCTGAAAAAAAACAATAATAGGCGGCTCCTATAACAAATTTTAAGATAATCTTAATTAAAGGAGAATTAGGATATAACCATAATCTGCAATTTAACTTAGGTTGATCGTCCTAAAATAAAAAATAAATTAGTTTAAGATGATTCACAGATTATGTTTTCCAACAAGCTCACTTTAAAATATAACATGTTGAAATCCTGCAGTAAATACTCATGTCCATTATAACCAGAGCAATTTAGGTTTGCCTTAGTAAGCACGAATCCATTTTATATCTTATAATGAGGTAAAATTATATATAAAATCTTACACCACCATGACGGATTTCTCTACACAAAACCACCATGACGGATTTCTCTGCTTCTGAACTCAAATAATGAATTCAGACATGCAACGTAAGATGGAAAATACTTTAAATATTTAAAACAGAAAAGAAAATAAAGTTTTCACTGGAAGTTGATGAGATTCGCAGTATTTGTGTTTCTTTATAGCTTTCCCACTATTATTGAAGTGGGTTTCTTTAATAGAACAATGCTTATGAATAAATATTTTATTAAAATTATTATATCAAGCCTCCGACGTTAATTTATAATATTACATAAAGACTTGTTTAAGGTGTAATAATTTCAGAGAATTTTTCTAACTTCCGGATATAAGTACGTTACTTTGAAACCAAATATTTTTGACATCTAGTTTCTCAGACTCTGGAATGGTTACGACTGTATTATGTAAGCAATATATTTATGACTATAACTTCTCTTGACAGATTAATGATTTAAATTATTGCAATGTATTTTTAATTGATTATACTTTGTTATTATTTTTATTTTTGGTTTTTATTAATCTCTAATTTATTATTTATATTTAGTTTCTACGCCTCTTTCTTTTTTCTGTAATTTTGTATAATTATTCGTTATCGGTGTATTTTTTATGAATATGAGTGTAGGTGAATAATTTATTTGTTATCTGAGTATTCAGCATTTGTTATTTTTTATTTTGACATATATAATGTTTATACTGCATTGTCACTGTCAAGTTAATATCAAGTTTGATGTCCGTACGTTTTGTTAATTCGTTTACTTTTTTCCGATAGTTTAATTTGTACTATTAGAAACATTGATCTATTTAGTTTCTAGTGGTAAATAATGATTTTTGTTATATTTATTCCTAAATAAACCAATCATGTATTGCAAAACTTCTTTGTTGCAACAATAGCCGCCAACCTATTTTGACCTTGACCAAATCTTCTTTGCTGTGTATGGAATATGTAAGTAATATTATTGAATTTTGTATATTACATTTAAATATTTCGATAAAAAAATAATTTACTTATTATCGGACCTACATAAATGTAATTACAATAAAATGAATAATTTCGCTGTTATGCATTATTTTATGGAAAGTGGCGTGACGGGAATTTCATGAATTATCAAGGGGTACGATTTCTGTACTGAAGATATATATTTATATATATATATATATATATATATATATATATAGATTTATATATATATATATATATATATATATATATATATATATATAGATTTATATATATATATATATATATATATATATATATATATATATATATATTTCTTTTTTTTTCATCATCATCACCGCGTAAATTTATCATATCTCATACATTTATTTTGTATGAAAAACTTGTGTTTCAAATTTTTCTTTTCTTCGACAAAAGTTTCTGGCTCATTTGTATACGTCATATTTAAGTATGAAAATTTTAATTTTACTCCGTAACCGACCTAATTATCTTAATTGCTTTATGCTCTCTAAAACTTAAGGATAATTAAATGATCTGGTATTTTATCATATCTGGAGATACTTGCCGTTGTTCACAGAGCTAGGAAACCTAGGCTGGGATATTTTTATTTTTTGCTGAAAGATATTACTCAGGAGCCGTATATCTACTATTTTTCCCTGATATGTAACAGCTATTGATTTATATTCGAGTGTATACTTTGGAAATTATCACTAAATTTAGTATGTCCATGTATGGGCAAACATGTTGATAAGTATGTTGTCGGAATATATTATATTCCGTTGATCGTCTGCGTCTATATAAATACTATTTAAAAGAATAAATTAAACGAAAGAGAAAATAGTGGGGGCAGTTCCTTAAGATTTGTTTATACTTGAAATAGTAAGATTGGGAACTTGTAATAATAAATTTTTCACGACATCATATAACGCATAAATCTTAAATTTTTTTGAGCCAATGGATTTAATTTATGTTGACGCAAATATGCAATCGCTAAGAGAAATAAATGAAATATGTTATGAATGTCACCCAAGTAATACATTGATAGTAATATAAGTTTTTAGTTTATAAGTAAACCTAATCGTAAAATGATTTTTTTGCTGTGTACCTTAGTATAAATGTAATGTTAGCCATTTTAGTCTAGTATATTGAATAATTTTCGCCCAATATTTATTTTATTGAATGGTTATAATTAATAGATTGCCTTTATTAGTTAACCTAAAACCAATATGTTTGATTACAAATAGTTTTGTTGACATACGGCTCCTTTTTAACTAATTTTTAATATTGACAATATAAACAAGGAAAAATGATTTTGTTTTAAAATTTAAAAAAAAATTGTCAAGTATAAGCCATACTTGCGCAGTTAAAGTTCCGTTCCATCAGCTCCCCTCCCACCCACTTAAATATTAATAGTAATGCATTCCGACTGTATGCTTAAAAGGGGCCTATCTGCTCCGCTACCCGCCATCCACGGCGCCAAAGCCATTATATCACATTGCATACGCGCAGAGCTAAGTGGGAAAATGTTCAATTGGGCCAAATTAACAATTTTACAAAACGTATAAGAAAAACTGTTCCTTAAGTAGAGAAAAATATTTTTTGTAGAAAAACATTCAACCTTAAACCCAAAAAAAATTAAAATTAAATTGTTCAGCAGTTACAAGGAAATAAACAAATTTAATTGTTGTTCATTTATAAAAATAAATCACGAAATTTTTCAATCCGGATAATTTTTGTTCTATATATACGTAATTCCGAATATTGGATCAGAGGTAAAATGTTCTGATAGCCAGACGTGCCTTGTCATTCGGCCTGCTGCGTGTATTGTAGATTCTTTACGATTTAATTCGCCATTCCGTCGGTTTCGCATCATGTCTGCCATTCGGCCAGCTTCGCCTCTGGTCGTCTCTTTCTAACTTAATTTGGATCAGCATTGGTTCGTATTTACTAACGCTTACGACGTTACTCGATTATATCGGTGTATTGGATTAAATTGTCCTAAAATATTAAAGCGTGTATATTTTTTGGAAACAACAATAATAATAATTTTAATAAACTTAAATATATATACATTAATAAATAATATTATTTACTTAGTAGTTGTTTACCTTTGCAGGATTAAATTAATTTTTTTTTGTTTTCACTTCTTTCAAAGCTCCACCTTTTTGTCAAAAAAGAGTCATAATATTCAAGCATAAATCTAATAAGTTTGATCATGTGTGATTTAAATTTTCAGAACATCCATCAAATATTACAGAAGTCACCCGAATACCGGTTTCTTCTACTAGATATATGGCCTGAGTTAGGAAGGCTGCTTTATGATCACTGTTGATGCCGTCTTTTAAAAAATATACAAAACGAATTTCACATCATGCATTGGATGGTACCAAAAGATAAATTGAAAGCTCTTTAGCTTTATTTTAACCGTCTGAGTCCATAATTGACAAAACCATATAATTTTTGACCTCGAGGGTTATATTCGATACCGCTTTTAATAGCCATTTCATTAAATATTATCGTCGCATAAACCGGATCATTTTGTTTTTCTCTGGCCAATACTTTAAGAGCGTCATGGGATTCTTTGGTGAATCTAGGCTGTCCACCTACAGAATAATATCATTTTCGGAGTGTACTAGATAAGGTAAACAAGTACTAAATGCTTTCCGTATAAAATCGTATGTTATTGGCGAGTAAAAATGCAATGTTTATGCAAACGCTCGAAGTACCCTGGAGTATTTTTTTTCAGCTCTCGATTTTCAACACCGATGCTTTTCAAAATATTTTTGTTCTCTTTATTAATTTAAAATTTCTATCAAATTTACAATTTTTCAATGTCCTTGTTTTTTCTTGAAGTTTCGTTACTTCCTTTTTCTTTCATGACAAAATTAATTTAAAATATTCTGTCTTTTTGATCTCTTGTTTTCTTGGTGTTAAACATTTATATTGATCTTCGCTGGTTTAAGATGTTTTAGGCAACTGTGAAAATAAAATTCCTTTTTAAAATTTTAAATTAAACTATTAGTAGCGCAAGGGATTAACATCGGTCTCGATACAAATCTATACAAACGGACGGAGGGGCCGATATAAGTTTCGAAATCGAACCTCGTTTGGATCGACTTTTCTAACGACAAGAACAATATATGTAAATGAGGGATACGCTGCAATATTTTGAGCAATGTTGGATAAATGTAATATCATATTAGATCATTTTATTACGTCGGTTTATGCTTAAGTGGTAAATATATATTATTGAATCAATTGAATGTTATTCAGTTGACCTATAGTTTAAATATGGGTTTCTTGTTTTTTTTTGCTGTTTTTAAACTTACAAATTTGATTTAGTCAAATATAAATTAAACACGTAACCTTATTTAAATTAAATTTAATTAAAATGTTAATAACCACTTTACAATATTTCACAAATGATATACCTTTAACAATATTTGCTTTAATTTAAATTAAATAATTTTTTTACCTTTTTTTTAAAGCGTGTCCCGTAAAATATTCATAATTTATTTTAATATTTGTAATGAAATAATTTATCCGCAAATAAACGAAACTACGTGATGTAGTATTATTTCTACTTTCTTTATTTTCTTTATCACGATCTAGGTTTGGTCGTGTTACAACATCTTCAGGTGGGATATTGGCAAAGATAAATTAACGCCAAATATATTCAATATTCGAAATTATTTATAATAAAATAAATAATGATTTGTTTCTTTAAAAACTAAAGATTTTCAAATTTATAAACTATAATTTTCAATTAATAATTTTTATAATCATGCAACATTAACTACAGGTATTAATTAACTTTTTGTAACTGAGAATATTTGAGTTTGAAATATTTATTTATCAAATTCTGAAATATAAGATACAATAAGTTTCTAAATTATTATTAAATAGAACTTCTTTTCAAAATTCGAAAATATAATGTAGAAACTGCTGAACTGAATAGACTTCGTCTATTTTCCAATTGTTCGAAACAGTCAGCTGTAAAATGTCTTGAACACATGACACTATGTTTCGCTGGAAAAAAAATTATCTCTGCCAGTAACATTTATCCAAATTTGTTTGCTTCCAATATAATTTGGGAATCTAAAACAATAATGTTCTTCTTTTACTCTTCAGATCTAAGAAGATTCACATGTACATAAATCACCTAACATTAGAGATTTGAGTTTTTGAATATTTATACAACAAAGTATCACTCAAGTTATTCAAATGAAATGTATATCAAGTTAAAAATATAGGTAGATGAAATGAACTGTAAAAGCAATTTTTTTTAGAATGACTTATCTATATAATTTTTAAGATTACGCAAAAAGAGACAACTGAGTACATCAACGGGTGGGCTTTAAATATTTAAATGAAATAATTAATTTTACTTAATTTTACGTGAAATGTAATTCCATGGTTTTTGTAATTTGAAGTGACACTAGATTTCCCACACCCTAACATAAAAACGATAAACTACGTAAACAACTGACTCCACAGGAGCAAGATGCATAGTGGGGCCGAAATTATCGCATATACTAGATTTTGCATATGCTAGGCGAGCAAATTTTCTTTCTATGTGCTGTCAATTGGTTATACAGTCTTTGTTGGGTATATTTCTATGATCAATCTGCCCATTACACTGACAATATTCGTGTCTTTACTGAATAATAATTGAGTCTTCCAAAAATTCTTTATTTGTTTCTTTTTCTTATTTCTTTCGTTTATAAATAATATACATCCCTATTTCCACTCTTATTACTCCTTCAGTATCCTCTTCTTGTCTCAATCTCAAGATTATTTAGTCCACAACAATAACATTTCGGCAATATGTTCTTAAGTATTGGTCCTTATTCAACAATATTCCAAAACCTGATTAACACAAACGAAGTGGAACAAATATATTATGATCTTTTCATTCACCTGGCTGGGGCCCCATATCCCATATCTATCTTGTGTTGTCGTTGAGTACGTGTTCACAAATTTGAGATCATTTCAATAGCACTCTTCAAAGTGCTAGAGGATTGGTCTCTCTTCCTTTCTTCTACTTTTATCACTACTTATAACTTTCTTCTATTTTTATCTCTAGTTATATGATCTTCTTTGCACCTCGTAATGTGTCCGTACCAAAGTAAGTGATTTTTTCTTAGCGTGTCCTTAATTTTTTCACCGGTAAATGTTCCTCTAAAATTCACTTTTCTAATTTTATTCAATCTGATTAATCCCCCAGTCCGTCCCTGTATTTTATGATACATAAATAATATCTCGTTTCATCTTTCAGTGTGACACAAAATAAAATTTATCTTTATAGATAGACCTTAATCCTTATTCATTTAAAATCCCAAAAACGAAATTTATATATTATTCAACTCAATTCAATGGGGTAATTTCTCTTATCTCGAAAAGTGCGCAAGAATTTAGTCAACAATATAAAAAAAGACTGAAAATCGGTTTGTTAATGTACATTGTGTTATCATCTTGCTACATTATTTTTTTTATTTTCTTAGAAAACAATAACACATGTTTTTCATTACCAAGGTTTTTGGTAAATTTTCATATTTTCTACATTATATTGAAAGTATAAATTCTTTTACATTTATAGAAATCGTCACGTTTAAAGCGATTAGAATATTTAGAGCGGATCACTGTTTAAATTAATGAAAATACACTTGAATTACCAACAGTTTACACTACAAAGGATAAAATGAGAGAAAGAATTATTTAATGAAATTTGAAGGCCATAATAATATTATAATTTGAAATATTTATGAAAGGAATTATTAAAAAAAGAAAATCGAGTAAGGAAAATTTTGACTAAGTTCTTAATATTTTTCTAATATTTCATATGTTATCTAATTTATAATTAAGCAACAGTATTGAAATATTGCCTCCAAATTGTATTTTAAATTCAACAACAAAAATTTGTACTACATAACTTTTCCAGAAAAGATGGGAAAATGTTATACCCAGAATGGGTATACCCACTCTACCATACTGACGTATTTATTAAAATGCGTCCAAAGTATTAAGAAATAATATTGAATTAAATTAAACTTTTGGGACAGCCTTTTAATCAATTTGTCTATAAATAATTTGCTTCCAAACTTCTGGAAAAATATTACAGAAGGTAAAAGCTCAAAGCAAGGTAATGAAGTTAATAACAAACAAAATTTTCATATAAACGTTATCAATCTCATAAAAACATTTTTCTGGTTACATTTTGGTTAAACTATTAACGCGGAATTGAGAAAGTCTTGTATACTAATCTGATGGTGGTATATTTGTCGTCTGTCATTCTTGGAACTAAATTTCTAGATGTTATGGAGAATCGTTTTAGAACTATCACATTTCTTTTCAGGCCAATTAAAAGTAATAGTAGAACAAAAGTTTCATCGTATCATGTAACCAGAATTTTCTTTAACAATTCTCAGTTTTCTTAAACCACATAGGTTCCGAAAACTTTTTAAATAGTTTAATATTTCAGCTAATATCAATTTTCAAAATGTTTCACCTTTAAAACAACGCTCGTATTGTGAACGTATTCTTTTAAAATAATATAGTTAATAAATACAATTTTCAAAACTTAAATTTAGCTCTCCCCTCCACAACCATTTAGTAAACAAATATTTAGCCTGCAATAATAGGCTTATCCGTTAGCGCAGCTCGGTTCAATAATAGGACTATCCGTTAGCGCAAAGTGGTTGTGACAGTATAATGTAACTGTTATCTAATTTTATGTTATGCTATTTATTTATACATTCATATACTAGCAACGACGATATAGATATGATAATATTTTGTTGGTGTTGTTTCCACATGAAATGAAGAAGATCTCATATGGGAAAGATGCCAGAGCCTAGAAGGATTTGGACTTCTTCCAGTCCCGCTTGATGAGTGGCCGGGAATTGAACCCGGATCCCCGCGGTGCGCCACGCGCTCAACGGCCGTATGTCTTGCGATCAACCAAACATACCACGGTAACGACAATAATGTGTATATATATACATATATTACGATTTAACGGGATGATAATTATATTTCGTAATCGATTCCCATTTCTGGCGTATAACTACTATGCTTATAATATTTTGCTCTTTACCAGAAATTATTTATTTTGTATGGTAAATTAATATAAACTTCACAAAATTGTGACCTCGAGTTAGACAGGTTTTCAATAATTTGTTAATTCATTTGTAATACTAATAGAAAACTATAAATCTGTTAATTACAGATAACATTTCCTAGCAAATATGTAATAATTTTTCGCCCTGTATTTCATAGAGTTGAATAAAAATATTTAAAATTACCAGTTTCGTGAGACGCGCAAAGATGGATAAACTATTTTATCTATTTTTTATAAGGGATATATTTATATAAAATGACGTATAATTTTATATAAAATGGGTCACCATATTCCACTGAAGGAATAAGAGTAATCTTTTAATTTCAAGGTCACATTGTGTAACACAAAATGTATATAGATATCAAGAAATTTCTTTCTTGATATTCCATCTATTATATACTGTGACATTATTGATTAACATGATAAGAAAATCTCGTGCCAATAAGTCTGTATATTCATACTTCTAAATTTTTACTGAAGTTTGTAAAAATAAATAATAATACTCTTAAAAATATGTAGTGATATACAGATGTATCGACCACACACGAAACTTTCCACAATCTACAGTCAAACGTCGGCTAAGCATCAACAATACCGGGTAAACTCATAAAAACTCGTAAATAACGCCTTACGCCCAAACGGAGGGCGGATCACGTTTTAAAGAAAATATTTTTTCCATTTAAGTTTCTTTTCTATGTAGTGGAACTGTTCGTATTGATTTCCATTCAGTTGTATTTATAGAAAATTGTGGGTTATTTAATTATTTGGGCGGCATTTCGTTAGAAACGAATATGAATATAATTCTCATGCTTAAGTTTTAAAATTAAATTTTTTCTTATATTGTATTTCGAAAGTCTATGTTAATCATAATTGTCCTTTGAAAATAAATATAGTTTTTCAAAGTAAATAAATATACATGTATATTAACACGAGTTCGTCCTCCTATATGCTATTAAGTTTGGATGAAGTTGTGAACTATATAATTTTTGAGTTAATATCTTTCAGTAGTCATATATAGTTAATCATTAGTTGCTCCTATGATCGTAAAATAATTTCCAGTTTAATTTTTTTTTGAGAAATATAATCCGTTTTATATACATATATATATATATATATATATATATATATATATATATATATATATATATATATATATATATATATATATATATATTAATGGCTCAAAATTCACGTTGTTTTCTTGTTTATTCCATACAAGCGGACAAAGTGCTTGCAAATTCATATCACTAGTTAGCATTCGGTCATTAATTACTAGCATTGATTGCAATTGAATTTATGATTGTGTGGGGTAACATGAAAATAAACTAAAACTCTATTGTGGAAAAAAATAATTGAAAGGGACAAAATATACATATAGTCTGAGAAATTAATAACTTTATATACCCTACAGCACATTTTCTTTTGGCATCTGATTGCTAACATCTGATTTTTTGAAATCACTTTAGTGATTAAGTCCTTACATGAGAACAAACTTGCTCACATACATACATACATACATAAATAACTATATAAATTGATAACATTTCCTCTGCCGTTGTCATTATGACGGCTTTATGAGTAGGATAGTATGACGGCTTTGGTGCTTTAAGTGACTTTTCTAATTAAATGGTCATTGTAGCCAATAAAAAACTTACGTTTGTATGTGGTAAAAAGTTTTATTTGATTTATCTTTTCACTTGAACTTTAACAGGAGAATAACGTCTATTCTTCCGATCCATGGCAGCTGTAAATATATGAATATTTTCCGCTTTTTCATTCGTTGAGGTAAATAGCTATACCACTCTAGAATTTTCCTCAAAAACAATTAAAATAACTCAGTAACCTCGATACCTGCACTAACGGTTGGTTAAAGTAAAAAACCTTTCAAAATAAATAATCTAAACCAGGAGTTCCCAACCAAGGGGGCGCGCCTCCCAAGGGGGGCATAGAGAGATGTCAAGGGGGGCGGAAAGCGTTTGCATTTTAGAAAAAAAAAAACAAAAAATATACAAACAACGTTATAATGTAATGTTTAATTTATATACATAAAATTAATGAAATTAAATATCATATTTACTATTATTACCACAAACTTGCGAAAAATTTTACGTTTTGGTGTACATTTTTTGTTGAGAAATCAGTCTGAGTGTGTAAAATTATTGTGTCTCACTGTTAAAAGGTAAGTTTTTGTATTTACAAACTTCAGTTACCATTTCTATTTAATTTACTAAATCAAAGGGGGAGGGGCATGAAAAAGCGAAGGGGGTCATGAAAATATCATTTATAGTCCGGGGAGCCTCAACAAAAAAAAGTTGGGAAACCCTGATCTAAACGATGGCAAAAATTAATCCTGTAGAATTAATGCAAATTATAATGGTTAATGACTTTTTCAATAATATGTCCGCGTATTTTCAAAAGTATGTGCGGCCAATGTTAGAATTTAATGATTCAAACTATAATTAAATAAAACCCGTCAAATATGTGACTGGCTCGCCAACAAAGATCCTCACCTTGTTTGTCATGAAATAATTTTATTTATTCATGTTGCTGATATCCTAATGCAAGAAATATTTGGCAATACATTTCATAATTAAGTTTTGGATATTCACGATATCGTAGATGTTCCACATATAGTACAATGAATATCACATATACAATGGCATCTATATTAGTCATTATAATAGTCATATTCTATATTAGTCGTTATAGTAGTAGTATATATCAGTCGTATTCCTAGAGATTTGCATAGTCTTAAAAAAAGCCTTATTTTCAAAATTTTAGGGAAAAAAAGGGACACTTTTTCATATGTTTAGTGCATCTCTGAATGTATACTCCTTAAAACTACGGAGATATATGTTTAAGACCTTTGTAAGTAGCTCTTTCTCACGAAAACCCGCACTATAATTGAAATTGAAGAAAAATTCTAGGTAAGAATTTCCAAATAATTTATAAATTCTGAAAAATACGTTACTATTTATATATACGCGAGTTTTAATAGTATGCCAAATTTCCAGTTTTTACGATACCCCTGTTTGAAATTATGGATAGACTGGATCAATCACTTATTGATCTTGTAAAGTTTCCATTTTTTCTTTTGAGATACTGATTGCAATAATTAAATCAATGCACATTACTTAAAATCACATTAATTTTGACACAGTATTTGTATAAAATTTTAGATTTAAAAAGCGTGAAATTCGTACAAGACACACAAAACTTGCAATCTATTACAGTTAAACTTTAAAGTATACTTAATTTTGTCAAAAAATGTGTCAGGTTTGTATAGAACTATTCAGTCGACGATAAAAATATTTGGAACTTAAAATCTCTCCAAATAATTTTTCCTATCGGACTTGTAATTATAGATTTCGTACGGAAAATAATAAACGTTTGAAGTAGACAAACATTTTACAATTAATATGTATTTCAAAATTGCAGATTCCTAAACTTGAACTTAGGCCTCATTTAAATATGTCCAAGTATGAAAACCTAGTTAAATATTAGCTGTGTATTATAAATTTTTCCTAGATATGGAGAGGTTCAGAAATGGCCCGAATAGTTTCGAGGAAATAAAAAAGGGCGGGCGCTGCTCTGCAAAAAGTTGGCCTGAAAACTACTGTACATCGAATATTTGTACCTGATATTTAAATAAAGGAATAAACATACTTCTTTCATGGTAGAAGTTTGTGGTTTTAAATGTCAGGAATTTCAAGATACACCTGATAATGAAAATGGTTAATACCATTTTGATACGAGCAATTTTGAGAGTCTCCAACGTTGTTATTTTCTCAATAAAAAATAAACAAAATGCATTACTGAAATCAATACTTACGATCATAACTAAGATAGATCAATAAATTATATTTTTGAATTTATAATTTATATTGCTAAGTAATAATAAATTCAAATGGCCTGTTATGTCTCAATAAACTTCATTGTACTGACTTTGCCAAGATACACTTCTTCTAAGAAGACCGTTCTATTTCCCATTTCACGGTATTTATTTCCTGCGAGATAAATTAAATTTAGTTACTGTAATTTTAATTTCCGCTTTCTATCATTGTGCAAATACGTTTAAGGCTGGTATCACTATTTGCAAATGTGATTTCGAGTAACAGATAGTTTTGAAAATAATTTTATAATTTTAATTAAATTTCTTGTTTCAAAGAATGGAATGTTTAATTTGGTCACTGTTTAACGCTACGATTCTCTTGCGGATAAAATTGCAGGTAACAGTTTGTCAAATGCGTATTCTTATTTTATTAATTGATGCTTACTTTTTCAAACCGGTTACCTTATGGCCAAAAAAAAACTGTATGGCAAAATCGCTAAGTACTAAAAATACTTATTGGGTTGGTAGGAAGGTATTGAGGGATGATTAACAATTTTGTTTGGAAAACTATAGTTAATTTTTATTTATAACCCATTTCCAACAGACAGGTAAAGCGTGGATTCTTTCTGCGTAAACATTTCGGTACTGTGACTCAAAAAAAATTATTAAGGAAATCTGAAAAACTCAGTTTTATCATCAAACTTTTATCCTGAACGTAATTATTTAAGAATCCCCAATAAAAATCTAATCACTTCTAGCGGACGACTTTAGTTGCGTGCGGCCGGGCGTTATCCAAAAGGTAGACACTAAAGAGTGTTCTTTACGTTTGTTTCATATTTCTGTATTAAGTCAGTCAAGTTGATTGCATTATTTTGTTGAGTCTACTATGGTATTTTCTAGCGCCCAATACAACATTTCTTTCTCATTCCACAAAACATATAACAATTTATTTTTATCAAGTTTAGTTTTTGGAATCGGTACCAGCTTTTCGTGTGAAATCAGCCATCGGCGCTTTCGCGTATGATTTGCGAATAGAATCGACTTTCCATCTCCAGTTACCAATTGGTCAAGCCAGTGTTGAGTGCGTCTCAAAGAAAAAATATTCATTTATATATCGTCGTGATGGTCTAACTGAGCGGTGGTAGGGTATATGGTATCCTCATTCCTAGCTTACATACTTTATCCAGTCTGGAAGTATTTCAATACCTACATATGAATGCAATTGAACTCTGCTGGCAAGCAATGTAAGGGATGGCGGGGATCTCTTTCAATTATTTTAAAAGGTTTGTTAACTTCCCCTCCAGGGAAAATATTTTATATCATAACTCTCATTCCTGAACATCTGAATCCAACGTCTTGCAATTGCGTCAGAGACCGCATCTTCCCCTTCTGTATTACATATAATTCGAGCAGCTACAGCTACTGAGTGATCTAAATGAAACTAGTAAAAGAAACAATAACCTCCTCTATTGTCGCTTTCGTATTCTAGTAAATGCTGTGGCCGTCCATAGCAGTTGACAAAACATTAATTTATTTCATTCTTATCACTTTATATTAATGCACTCCAAATAGTTTTATCTATTTCTAGAAAAAAATTAGTTTTATCTATTTCTATCAACTCACTAAATAATAGATATTTTGTTAAAACCATTAGACGGAAAAAGTTGTACCATTGTTCAATGTTACACTCTTTTGATATAACTAAAGTCGGTGGAAGTTTTTAAAGTTGTTGGCTATTCGTACGTAACGTCGTGACGTATATTTGAGGAATTTATAGTTCGAAACCCACTATGATAATTACTAGTCAATATTATTTTAATTGAATGCAAATTTCATTAAATATTACATTGAATTGAAAATGATTTATTAAAGAAAATATTTTTCTGCAATGTAATCTATTTTCCTTGCACTTTTTTCACCAAATTTTTGCGATTTTAAATATTATTATAATTCAATATGACCGTCACTCTTCCGTGTTTTTGTCGAAACTATACGATGCCCATAATACGATACAAGCCCTACTGAAACAGTTTATGCTTCTGAACAAGGCTAATTGTTTTTTGCATTCCGAATCCAATAATCAATAAAATGTTGATGCATTTTGACGCAATTTTTTTATTAAAAAATAATTACGTTATGTTAACATGCATATTAAAAACAACTGAAAAATTTTCCTTCTAAAACGGCGCACTTATTATAAATATTTTCTTTCTTGCAGTGTATTACGGCTTTGTAAACTAAGTGTCTAAATTTGAATGTATCAAATTATAGTCAGCCCCTTGTAACGGATCTATCCCATTAGCGCGATCCTACGATAGTATTGATTTTGTTGTCTCGGTCAAGTCTATGGACTCCAATTATTTTCTAATTTTGTAATATACTGTTTATATATAACCATATATGAATATGTTTATATATATATATATATATACATATATATTATCTCAAACGGTATGATAATTATGTAAGTAACATTCTTTAATTGTCGAATATGTTTTCTTTTCTCAGTTTGGATGGCTGTTCGTGGTAGGTTAATACCATCAATTTATTCGAAATCAACAAGTGCTTATTTATTTATATTTCATAACATTGTAACCTCGATTCCGATGGATTTTCAGTACAATCATAATTTGCATATTATATTAATGGATATTTGCGAATTTGTTAATTATAAAAAACATTTATATTTACTGAAGTTTAAGGTTCCGTTTCATCGAATATAAAGGTGATAATTATAAATATCAAATATATAAATCTTCTTCACTCTATATTTCGTAGATTTGAAATAAAAATATTAATACATTGTCATTCATCGCTTGTGAGATGCGTGAAGATGGTTAACTTGATTCTACATTGTTTATAAGATATATATAATTATATATCAAATGGGTCACCGCATCCCACTGAAGTATTAGCAATAATTTTGTAATCCAAACTTACATTTTGTAACAAAATGTATATTAAATATAGCACTCAAAAATAACTTTCTCCTCTGGAATCTTAATATATATTTGCAGATATTTATTTACTCTCAGTTTATACCTCAAGCTACCGTGACTGTATTATATGTAATTTCTCTATTCTTAAACGAATATACTATGTGTATATTACCATTTACCTAACTTTCAAATTACATCTCTTGCTGATCACAAAGTCAGAGCGGAATCAGCTTGATTAATTGTACCTGATATATACAAAGTGTCTAAAAATAAATGAAAAGGTGGCATAAAATTATACAATATTTGTTGTAATAACAATCCGGCTAACTGCCAAACAAACAAGTGCCACCAGCAGAACTGAAATGAATGTTGAAATTGACTACCGTCTGATGTTGACAAATAGATGGCTACTTTGGCTTAAGAAACTAAATAAGATCTCGATTCATTGACAATAGAACAAAAATTTATATTTATAAAACGCTTATTCCACCATAAGCTTTTTATGGTAGCGAAAGCCGGACATTGAGCAAGTGTATCCAAAACAGACTAATAATTATTGAGAAAAAGCTACTACCTAAAAATAAAGTTGGGTGAATTCATTACTATCAAGAAATTGTTAAGCAATATAAACAACCAGACATTTTTAAAGTCATCATCGTTATCTTGTACAGTTTATCAGAGGATCAGAAGATCACAACCCGACCTAGTTACTAACACTCAACAACCTAGGAGGTATCAGTAAACGGGGAAAATTTGCATCCAAATGGCGTGATGATGTCGAGAACGAACTTTTAAAAATATTAAAGCTTACCAACCGGAAACATGAATCATCTGATAGAACTCGGATGGAAAAAACTCGTTATGATGGCCCTCGTCTGCTCTTTGTGGCCCAGAGCAAGAACATTCCGCATTCGATTCCGTTCACTACAAAAAAATTCAGAATAAATATAAGAAAGTGCTTTTGTGTCAGTAAGTTGGCGTAGACGTGTACTCGTGCATCGACCACAACCGAATTTTTTCCCAATTTGTAATCAAACGTCCATGAATTCCCGACTCACAGAAATCTCGTAAATAACTATTGTAAACTCACAGAAATTTCGTAAATAACTACGTCCAAACGGGGGGGGGGGGGGGGGGGAAGGGGAATGAAATTGATTATTTTTTAGTAAACATTTTTTCAATTTATTTTCTCAATTTTTCCCAATTTACAACCAAACGGACTTGAATACCCGACATTTTCTTGTAACTCGCAGAAATCTGGTAAATAAATACGTTCCAACGGGGAAGGGGGGATGGATCAGATTACGTTCTTGAGTAAAGTTTCTACTTTCTTCATATATCGTATTCCGTAAATGTTTATTAGTAAAAGTTTTCGTTTAAATAAAATACAGTACACTGTATTTATATACCATCATAACGAAGTCTTGTTGCATGTTATTAAATATTAATACTATTTTTCAGTAATTTTTTTTCATTAATCGCATAAAGTCGATAATTCCTAAAGTTTAATAGATACAATACAATACGAATCTTTGGCATCGTTGACCGTTTTATTGCAGAATCATATCCCTCTATATTTACATTAAGGGCTCCTAAATCACGTTAGTATCTTGCTTGTCCAATATACGCAGATGTAATACTTGGGAAATCACGTTTCGGTCATTAATTAATAGTATTGGTTACAAGTTAGTATATGGGGGTATGGGGTTTATATTTTGAAGGTTTTATTGCTTCAAGTGTTTTTCTCTATTAAAGAAGCATTATGCTGCAATAAAAAAGCAACGATACGTTTCAAAAATGTTTGTTTGAAAATTATATAAATTTAAAAAGAAATCTTGAAGTATTAAAAGAATACAGATTTTAAAAAAAAATGGCCATAAAAAACTTGTGAAGAAAAATAATAAATTATAGCAGGTATGACACCTAATTTGTTTTGAATCAGCTTCCGTAACTTTTATGTCACCATAGTCGAGTTTAAAAATATTTTGAATTAAACTGCTAATTAATATAATAAAGCGGATTTTTAAATCTAATTATTTGGTTATATTAAATGCATTCATAAGTTATTAATTCAACACAAGCCATTTTATCCATTATCCTATTGTACCTATTCCCCGATAACAAAAAAAAATTATAAAATTATTTTGAAATTGGTAACCTTCACACTACCACCACTCTTGGAAAATTGTTCTATGTTAAAAATAATTAATTATTTCCATGTTTCACTTTGCTACTCTGCAAAGACCCTATTACGTACTGCTTATGTGCGCCCTTGTAATTTATTCACGCACAACTTCAATCAAAGAATTTCCATTTAAAAGAACGTTGCAATTGTAATTGTTCGACTGCCAATACGATACAGTATTTTTATTGTAGTAAAACCTTTTAATGTAAGTTTTTATGTAATAGCAAGAAAATTAATATTATTAGAAAAAAATATGTGAAAGATAAGAAAAATATTAAACAAAAAGTATAATATACAATGTAATTAAAAAATATGTAAAATATTAAACAAAAAGTATAATACACAATGTAATTTAGCTCGTGTTTTACCAGTGATGTTGAAGACTTGCCGTATTATTACTTGCAACGGCAACCCCAACCCAATAAGTTCAGTGTGCTAAATTTTCAAGTTTTCCATTCAGTATTACGTTAGTTTATGAAAAGTTTGCCGCCTACGTCAATTTAGTCACCACGAACGGAAGTTACTGAAATATATGAACAGACATATATGATTTACATGCTATCTCTGCTGACGTATCAATATTGTATTTCATCATATTAGCTTCGGGAAATACGACATGAAACAACGTGCCAATATTTCCATTATTGTTGTGACATGTAAGGGACACAGCCACGCATAGACCAACTTTTCAAACAACATTGGAACGCGCATATTGCCTTTTTACATGAACTAATTTTCTGTCTCTTATGTTGATAGGAATTTAACATAGTTTATTACATCAAATTTTTCTTCATGCGAAAATCAGTCACAATAGGTAACCTTCAAAACTTCATACAACTCTTATAATAATTTTTAGAGAATTACTCGTATCGGTGCTACCTTATTCGCTTATTATGAAGAATTGTTAATTAGCGATCGTTATTACCTAATTAACAAAAAAAACAAATTAATAAATATCTACTAGTATTTATTTTTCTAGTCAACTTGCTAGTAAATATTTATTTAGAAAACTAAATATATTTAAAATGTAAAATTATTAAATATCCTTTGTTTTTTAAGTTTGGTACATTTACTTTTTTCTCCATTTTTATAATAATATGTAATTTACGGCATTTATGAAAATTTACTAATACAACTTAATGCGCCTTTATATATTTCATAATTTTCACTTAACACTTAACGATTAATGGTCAATTTTTTTCAAAACTTTAACGATAAAGTTGATTTTTTCTCCTAGCTATGAAATACTAATAAATTAAATATCACTTATATACCCATGTCAATATCACTTATATACCAATTCTCACCACTATTGTCTAAACTTAATACATAAATCCAAATTTTAACAGAACCTCAAAATGAAATAGATTATTAGCAAAATTAAATACATTATTATTAATGGAATTATCAATTACGCTACTAAGGTTTTTATATTTTTCACTTGGCTAAATACGCCTTTGTAGGTTCGATTCACATATTAAATTATAAACTAATTTGAAATGCCTTTTGACAAGGTCAAGTATCCTTTTTGAAATATGTTGCTAATTTTCCTTATGTTAATGGAAGTAATTCGCATATTTTTTGACATTTACTGTATCGTTTATTTACAAAATTGTGTGATGTTTAAGATGTATCCCTTGACATCCATCATTCTTAGACTTAGTGATTAAATAATTACCTTATAAGTTTTCACTAATCAGAGTTTTCCGCCGTCCAGCTTAAAAATATTGCATCTCTTTTTTTAGAGCCATAATAACTATACTCTCGTGCAGTACAAAGCTTAACTAAGGTACCTAAAATTAATTTTGCTAAATTATTTATAATTATCTTAAATCAATTAAAACAAATAATTACCCTTGTTTGTAAATAATTTTTAAAAAAGGTTGTAATAGTTAAAAAAAGTGGTTATTAAATAAACTCACATCCGTTTTACGTAAAATCCTGAGACAACATGGGGATAAACTGTAGTAAATCGTGCAAATTTCAATACTTCGCATTCAAAAATATTCAAATGTGCAAATAAATTACCTTATAGTGAAAAGTGTACTTAACTGCATTCTTTTCAGTAAAGCCTTTTTTTTATTACAAAAATTCAATTAAGGGATATCAACTGAAAGAGTTTGTAGGGATTGCTAAAGTGTTCATTTTATAATTTCATCTAAAATTAAATCCTAGGAAATATGTAAAGATGAATCTATTGAAAATTACCATAAGCTTTTTCTTACAAACCCTTTTATACAGAAATTTATATATATATATATAAATTTTTAATAGACAAAGTTGAGTTGAGTTTGTTTTGAACATTAAATTAGTCAAGAGTATTTTGTATGATCCTTAAAGTACTCTAATATTATTCTTAGTTATGATGAAATATTTGCATTCTTCTCTAAGAGTTACTACCTACAGGTTGTAATCACCAAGCAAATGTGTGATTTATTGGTAGTTTAATACTGACAAATGTGGCAGCATTCTTATACTTAGTCAGTCATAAATTCATTTGTGTTAGACCTTTTGGTCATAAAGTCGTAGGTCACATTATTTGTAGATAATAATATTGTTTATTATGTATTGTTATATATTGTATTAAATGTATTACGCGTCAAATTACTTTGAATTTTTTTCTATGGACAAGTGGAACAAATTTTTTCTGTCGCTCTAAAAAGTAGAGTTGTTCCAAAATATATGGTTTTTATGGAAAGAGAATGACACTTCAATACATTTGATTGTAATTATTTCTGTTATCAGCTAATTACTTCTTTTATAATTTGAATTCTATAGAATCTATAACTTTTTATTAAGGTAAATTTATTCGTTCGTCCATCAGAATTCTAACCACTATTGTCTAAACTTAAAAATATGTGTATAATATTGATCAGTTGTCATATATATATAAATTGTCAACCTGCCCTTTCGTTTACCAGAAGACTATAACAAATTTAAATTTGATCCATAATTTTGCATAACATTAAACAAAACATTTTAAATAAATTTTCCAAAAAATCGACCCCTCCTGCTAGACTCAAAACTTATAATAATAATGGATCAGGCGTACTGTTCCGCTTCAGGATAACAATACGCTCATATAATAGAACGGTAACAGCATATGAGTGAAAGTAGCATGACCAGCCTGGCTATAAGAAGTCCTAGACTAGATGAAATAGCTATCTCTGGAGGAGAACTTTTCCTACATATTAATGTTTTATTCAAATTCTTTTAAAATTATTTTATGGTGCATACTTTTCAAATCGATGAATTTATATTAGTAAGTATAATTACAACGATAATATACCATAATTTAATCTTTATTGACTATTTTAATATGTACAATTATTAAGAATTTAAATAAACTTTGATTTGTAAATTTTTCAAACCCGAAATTCCAAATGAACAAATTATCCAGGAATCAAGAAACAGGCTGTAGAATTATCACGTAAAGATGAACAAAAAATTAAATTTTTAAGATCTCCAGAACATATACTAACAAAAATTATTTTGCATGTTATATAATACATAAGGAATAATATTTGTAGAAAGTCCCATTAGACGTAAAATTAATATATTCAGTGGAAGTTTAAACAGAAAAGAGACGGTGTTATTATTAATTAACACGTTCATCGCTAATCATGCGACATACCCTGATCAAGCGCTGCATAATATGCGACGTTCCCTTACAATATTCAAGCCCGCGAATCGCTTGTCGCTACATAGTGACACCGATTTATTATCCGCTTTAGAAGAGGGATTAAGATTTCGTAAGTGGAGCATTTACCACGGTGCTATAGTTTTGTTTTAACGTTTTACGTTATTTCGCTATATACTAATAAACATATATATATATATATATATATATATATATATATATATATATATATATATATATACACTATGCACTTTGTGATTACTTTAACTTATATCGTCGTTTTTTTCAATCAATTCTATAATGGGTCAAAAACGTGAACTATCTAGAAGACTGAAAATAGTTATTGTCAGATATGATTCTGATATCTGATGTAAGTTTCAAACATTAAATTATTATACGCATATATGCTGCTTTCGAAATACAATCGATAATATTAATCTCGACTGTGACTGATATTTCCTGTATTTTGGAGGTAAAGAAATGAAGTACTAAGTGCCAATAGCATCTGTACTATGAGGGTTTCGTACACATTTAGGCTCTAGACTTATCTATTAAACTATTAGTTTTCCTGTAATTTTTAACTCAGATGTTACCGACTCTATTTTATACCATGATATTTGACTCACTATTTTCGGAAATAATGGGGTAATGCTATATGAAAATATTGTATAGAATTTCATATAATTTCATGATTTATTATATATATGTGTGTGTGCGTGCGCGCAGGTGTGCGTGCATACGGTCGTGCGTGGGTGCGTGTGAGTGAGCGTACGTGCGTGCATGCGTGCGTGCGTGCATGTGTGCGTGTGTGCGTGTATGTGTATGTGTGTGTGTGTATGTTAGAATATGCAGAGCAAGTATTGACCTTCTGTCATTGACGTTTAGCTTTCCTAAAAGGTTTTCTCCTCAAATAGATTATGGCTGAAGGTGGTATAATCCATGCTGGAGAGATTTAGTATGCCCCCTACTCTCACTATGCAAATTATATGAACGTCCATACAAACTTTCGTCCACAATTTTAGGGATTGATTTTTTTTAAAGTAATATATGTTCTATTCCAGGTCAGTCTTTATCTGTAAGCAAAATTACATACAACTCCATGCTGTATTTTTTGCGTGATTGACAGTAAAATTTTTAAACAAACAAATTTACAAATTGTCAGATATTTAATATTAGGTGGATTTAAAGTAAAACCCACCCTTAAAATGGGACATGAAAATTTGTGTGGAAGCTCATATAATTTACATATTTAATATTTAAAGTATTTTATTTAATTCTTTATTTAATATTTTAAATACTCAGAAAAACATATTTGAAGAAAGCGAAATGCATCAATGACGGCAAGCAATACTCGCTATGCGTGTTTAAAAAAAAAAAAAGATATATATATATATATATATATATATATATATATATATATATATATATATACTTCTTTATAACTTACCCCAATTAATATAATAATAAATAAATCAATCCATTTTCATAAAGTTAGCTAGCGCAATGTGTATGTGTTCATAGGCTGTACTATTATGCCTAGTTTCTCTTTCAACTTTCTACATCGCTGGTGTTTGTGAAATTCGGCTATTGATATAGAAAAACGTACATATATTGCCTATTACATCTTTCATGGAAGTAAAAGTATTAACAAAAAAAAGACAAAAAATTATGACACCTCCAATCATCGCCATAGTTTTTTTCCTCCAACGTGGACTTCTAACAACCCATATTTTATTTTTTCCTTAATCTTAGGTTCGATAATTTTGGTAATAAAATGGTGACACAATTTTCAGTACATATCTGAAGATATAATAACTAAAACTATGAAAAAAGTATAATTGTTATACTTAAAATTAACATTTTTATACCCGAACACAGTATATGTGGAACTTTAACGGTATGTGTGGAATTTCTAAAAAAATTTCTCGATTTTTAATTTGTTCCTCTAAAATTTCAAAAAAACATTTTCAAACTTTAGCTTTTCAAATTTATGGAAGTTAACATATTTTACTATTTTCAGTTCCAAATTTTCAGGTCCCAAATTTTCAGTTCATTTTCAGTCCAAGTGCCAAATTTTCAGTTCCTACGTAAAGAGGTTTCTGAAAAAAGCGGCTTTGACATGAGTGATACTATAAGGGTTCCGTGTTTCCTTTTGAAGTGCAGAATTCTAGAAAAAATTCAAGTGGTATCAGAAAACATAAAATTCGATAATCTTAAAATTTTCGAAACTAATTATTCTCATTGAGCGACCTCATATGATGGTTGTTTTAGAATAAAACTTGCATTCAGAACAAGATTTAGAAATTAGAAAAGAATTAAAATGTGAATATAACTTGCCTTTTGTACCGTTACATCATATTACTGTAAAGCTTCATAAATAAGTATTTCACAAATGTACAAAAAAACAAATTTTCAAAAATTTAGTTCATCGTGTAATAATTCCGCAGAGTTATAAAATAATGATTTCCTCATTCAATTATGCTAAAAGATGTTTATTCTCATAAAATTTTAAGATTCTACGTTAATGGGAAATGTCCTTAGTAGTTTTGGTAAATAAACGCTGTACCCTTTTATTGCGTGATAATTTGGTATTAATTTAATCCTCAAATATTTTGCTGTTCCTGATAAGTAGCGTCTCTGACTGACAAAAAATAATAAAACGTCTGGACAGACAACAAAGAACAAAAAAGTACCATCAATTTTTTTTTCTGAGGCACGGAACCTTCAAAAAAGGTAATTGCCTTTTGTGATAGAATTATTCAACGCTTACTTTTAGATGTGACTTAGAAATTCAAAATCCACGAAAATGACGATATATTAATTTTCCAATGTCCCTGATTGTGCTATCCCTGTCACTGACGCTCATAGCGTTAATTACGTTTTTATTAAAAAGTAATTAAAAAGTAAATAACACTTATGTATACCTGTGGAATATAGTGAGTAAAGTATATAATTCGGCGAAGCGTGACTAGACCGCCGTGGTAAAACATACGTAGCGTGATACTTTATATATGCCTCACCTACTTCTACCTTTCACCCTGCCATAAATATGTACACGTATTTTCAAGTTCATGGCTACCTCTTGCCTTTCCATTTCAACTTCCTTTTAATGTTTTACTTTGTATTCCGTCTCAAAATATGTGTGTTTCACTAGATAAATTTCGTTTAAAAAATTAATAACAGTTAAGTCCAAATTTCTGATGTAGCAACAAGCGTGTTGAGAGGAATGCCAAATATTGCGTTAAAGACTTCCTTTAGGACATCCTAAAGGAAGACAATAAAAACCTTTTAGGAAAATAAAAGGAAAAAATTTAAGAGTAGAAGCAACAAAAGTACAAATTTAATTAAAATTTTATGGCGCTTTATTATTGACGCTTACTATGTCTCGATTAGAAAAGGACATAGTACTTTGACATAGTACAATTGGAAATAATATAGGATCGTAAGGTTACTTTTCTGATATAACTTTGGGATTTCAAATGAACTCTATTTAATTTGGCAACGATTCCTTAACGGGGAAGAAGTTCAAACACGTTAAAGTAATTTATCCACAACAATTTTCACGAGATTTTTGAGCATGTCTTAATTTATACTAAAAGTATTTATCTTATGATAATGAGCTTTTATAGCATTTAAATTACTAAAATACATCTACTAATATAACAGAGATGAATATTTATTTGTTTGTTTTGGCGAGAATTATGCAAACTTACTAACTCTTGATGTATAATTTCCGCAATATTGTAACTTATAGTTTTTATATTGCCATAGGCTATCTTGCATCTACACGTATTTTATATTTTATTGAGAAATAGTTAATAACGTTAACATAGTTGGAGAAAATTTGATGATCTTGGTACTTTTGTGACGAACACTGGCAAGACTGTTACCTATACACGAATAATATGCTCGGAGAATAAAAAATCTTCAAAGGTCTAAAAAAATCCAGGTAAATATTTATCCAATTTTTACCGGTGACCCTATTCCCTAGTATACATGTACAGAAATATTGTCAAAATGCGAATTCTTTTTTATTTATATCTACCTTTGCGATTCAGATGCAGCTTTGTACAAAAAATTTGTTACAATTTACGATTACAAGTGTACCCGCAGACAGATATTTATTGCGGGTCGTAAAACAGGTTCGTTTATTTATCGCCGTGTTTGCTGATGACCATGTTAATAAAATTATTTTTAAATATTTTATGTTTACGGCTCTTAACCCTTAGGAAAAACTTTCGTACCTAGTAGTTTAATTTTCATTTTAAATAGTGAGGGAATCTTTGACACATTTATACACACACATGTATTTTATAGATCTAAAACGTAAACCTAAAAAATTAAATGGGTTTTTGTGTGTCTTTGATACCTTTCAGGAAATTATAGTCCTACCAATCCATAAAACGACGGGAATGGGGAAACGAATATGGGAATAAATATTTACTTAAATTCTAAATGTTAATCAAATTTACATCAAATATACCAAACGCTAAAGATAAAATATTTTTAAAAATATTTTTCATGTATTTTTATTTTCCGCTACATTTATAAAAGCGCCATTTATTATGTCAACTCATGTCATTCTTGGTCCTTCTGTTTTGTAACAATAATATATGTAAATAGGCAAATTAACCACTTACCCTCTAGCCATATTACGAATACCTGTATACATTTTGTACTCAATTATTTCAATTGAAGTACTCAATTATTAAGTTTCACCTTATAATTATTACAATTTATACATGTATCTTTCTATAAAAAATATATTATTAAGGCACCAACTATGAATTTTGGATTGCGGTATATTATAAATATTTTAGCTATGCAATCAATAACACATAACTTTAACCCAATATCATATTTTACATTTTTAACACAATGTTTTTCAATTATTTTTTTATCTATCAATGACAGTATCTATCAATGACATTTTCAGTTTTAACTTGTATTTGGTTTTAAAGCAAATCAATATCGTTTCAAAATCGATTAGTTCACGCTCACAATTTAAATTGCTACAATGCTTCTGGCATATACTTGGTATTGCAGAGGGTAATAAATAACTCTTAGAACAAGGAGAGTACTTCAGCATTTTTATACACGTCGGTGTATTTTTGCTTCCAGCGCGCACAAATGCAAAAAAAATATTGAACGTTTTATTTGCTCCTTTTAACATTTTAGGATGTATTTTATTTAGGGTTTACCATTTGTTACCGAGTCTACAGAACTAGAAAATTGATTTAATAATTACGTGATGACATAAGTTAATCGACAGTGCGGGCACCGACTTCAAGAATAAGTAACTTAGTTATTTATTGCAAATAAATGAGTACCTATTTTGAGTTAATTAGTTTTTACTTGTTACTACCTTACCTTTTTTGAAGGTTTTCTAAAAAGTATTTTATTTTAAAACTTTTATTGATTAATATATTAATATTAATCATCAAAATTATTTTATTTCTTCGAATTGCAATTATTAAAATCACGGGCGAGAACTAGTATATAGATAATTTTCTCTTCGTTTAAAGTTGATTATCAACAATACTTAATAACGAAGCGATAGTAGTAGCCGATAGTTAGCTGCTAGCCGTTGAGGAGTTTGGTTCTCCGTATCCAAAGTCCAATATCAGATTTTGCAAATTCAAAACTACTACTTGAGTAGTTCCGTTCTCCACACCTGAAATTCAATATCAGATTTTGAAAACTAATAACTAAATAACAACTGACAAGTAGCATACGTATTGAATCATTATCAATTTACTACTATCTGTTAAGGAGTTCCATTGTTCATCTCTAGAACTCATCATGAGACCCTGACCTGGTTGATGGTGTAGATATTTTGCAAAGTAACAACTACTAGTGGCAAATATATTTAATCCCTGGTGATTTACTAACATCCGTTAAGGAGTTCCATTGTTCATATTCAGAACTTGCCATCAGGTGCTGATCTAGTAAGTGGTGTAGTTATTTTGCAAAATAACTATCTGTAGCAAATATCTTGAATTTACATATCTTCATTTACATATTTTGAATATTTTATTTACAGCTATTCGTTAAGGAGTTCCATCGTTGATTCCCGGACTTCATCATCATGTCATCATCATATTTAGATGGGACCACACCCATAGCACCATCTTTCAAATAAAAAAATCATCAAAAGGGGATTTAAATAAAGAATTATCCCTGAACATACGTGAAAACAAATTGCGACGAACTGAGAACCTCTTCCTTTTTTGAAGTCTGTTAAAAATATGAAATTACTATAAAATCGACTGAGATCAAAATTGTATATATTTTAATCTTTGCTAACTCGATTGAGACAATTTCAAAAATATTTTGTGGATCGAATGTTTTGTTGTGGTTGAATAAAAATTGTACATTTTTGTTTAAATGTTACAAAAGTCAATAATCGAAATTATGCCTCAGGTGTAATATTATCCTGATAAATAACTCAGTTTAAAATATTTAATCAAAGACATTAAAAAAAAAATTATTAAGATATTAAAAAAAAACAAAAGATATTAAATTTATTGATATCAAATTAAAATCCTTAATTTACACTTTTCGTTCGATTTTCCTTTTTAACCCTTATTGGGTTATGTTTCAAAAAAAACATTATTTCTATTAGCAATCTTAGGAATGAATAAAAAGAGTGGCATGTCAATTAGTGTGCAAATGTGTTCGTTTTAGGTTAACCGATTTAGTGATTTAGTTAATTATAATTGCTGAATAAAACATAAATTGGTAGAAAATTTTTCATCAAGTCAATTAAAATGTTTAATATTTAATCTATATCGATGTATATAATGATAAATATGCAAAAAAATTGTCTTACGATTAGATATACTTGTTATGTGCCACATGTTAACCTGTTGTCAAATGTCAATGTATTTTTATGTGACGTTCTCGATATTTTCATTTGTTGGTATTGATTACATTGTATATTTGATTCATTGTAACTTAAATTTGCTGAACGAAAAAGATCTCAAGTTTATACAAAAGGCTCACGTCATGAAAAAATGTATAGTTACAATTTCATAATCTTGAAAATTGAATTATCAAAATTAAATAGTGCTTCGCTAATATTTAAAAATCAAATAAAGCCAATTTTCTCTACCAGATCGCATTCCGCAGACTTTCAACAGTATATCTTAATTTAGAACCATATTATCATCAGAATTAAGTTAATCACAGTTACATGATAATTGTAAACAGCTTACAGCAAACGACGAAAATATTCAAACTTAAGCTGTGAAACTATTTGATGTATTAGTAATTAAAAGCACCCAAATGCCTTTGCTCTCTTTTCTTATTTTAAGTGCTTTTACTCTTGGACACTGTGAAACGATTAAATTAAAATATAGGGCAGGGAGTAAAATTAAAATTTCTTATTTTTCTCAGATATATCCAAGAGAACTAAAACCTTTTTTTTTTTTAAATTTTATAGATCAAACTGAATATATTGTATGTTTCTTTTCCCTCAATAATTGTAAATATTCAAAAAAATAAAACAAAACAATTAATACACAAAAAATTATGCTATTTCTAAACCAAACGTGTACTATAATAATATTCTGGTACTTCTTAACTGACAATTAAAATTAACAAACTTATTTTAACCGACTTATATATATACGGCCAAAACTACCAGTAAACATTTACATTTTAAATATTGGTACCTCTCATTATATCCTTCACTATACATGTTTGAGTTAAAGTATTCCGGAAAAGTTAATAGCTTATTGTACGCGCCAACGCCGAAAAAATTATGAATATTATTTCGAAGAAACGGCACATAACTTTTCGTCCCATGAGACCAAGTGGAAAGAGTTGTGTAAGAAAAGCAGTTTTACATCTACTATATATACTAGCATGAATTAAATTACGACTCTAGCAATAAAATGACTTCACTTTTTGTAATAATTTTTGCTTGTATAATAATCAGTTTCTTTTTAAAATAATAAAATATCGTAAAGCATAAACAAATAGCTGAATAATTTTCAATTATTAAGATATTTTAAGGTGCACTCAAATTCAAGTTTTAATTATTTTTCTAATTTATTTAAATTACAATTTTCCTTTTCAATTCATTAGTCTTACCAAAATATTTCTATAATTATCAGGTAATGGATATCCCCTAAATAACAATACTGCTTTTCAGGGAATTGCAAAAAAAGCACAAACAGTACCTGAAGTGGTATGGCGTAGACTGCATTAGTTTGTAACATTAAATGGTAAAGATAACATTAATGGTAAAGATAACGCGACAAAGAGATGGGGGTGACGTTTAAGTATTGCTTGTTAATGGAAAAAAAAGTAAAAATTATTTTCCCAACAAAAAACGTAAAAACACAATAATAAACGACGTTGATGATGAGAATTAAATATGAACCTCTGTTTTGCCCAAGTTATCTCTTCTTGTTTTTTGTATTCTGTATATTTTTTTATCTATTTAACTCTTCTTTCCCAGACAAGTTAATGGCATGATATCATTTAATTTGCCAGAAAAAATTATTACCACCGTATTTGAAAAAATTATTACATGCCGTAAATTAATAAATTATAGAGTAATGGAAACAAAAAAAAAACGAAAATGTTGACGCGCAGTAATCTGCAAATAGGCCGAAACAATTTAAAAGTAGCGAGTCACCCATCTGCCAAACAAATATAATAAATTAATTTTTTAAATATTTCGGTCGTGTCTATTTCAGAGTCTGAGAAAACAGATGTTCAAAACATTTGCTGTTAAAATAACGCACGGATATTTAGAAAAATTCGCAGAATTATAGCGCCATGAGCAAGCGTTTTATGACATTAGGAATTAACGCCGTAAGCCTGTGATCATTTAATAAAACTATATTTTGATGAGCAATGGTCAGCTAAAAATTGAAAATACGTAACCCGCTATTACTATGTTAAGAAGTTGATGAAAAAAAAAGTGAGGCTTTCTCTTGAAGAATATCAGTTTTCGGTGAAAACTTTTTTATTGCCAGACTTGTGTTCCCTTGTGGAATAACAATTATAATTTCATATATATAGCGATAAAGAAATATCAAATTATAATGTACTGTACAAAAAACTTTATGTATATTAATATGACGAGGAGGAGTGAAAGTCTCAATTATTTTGGTCACTTATAAAATCCTCCATCTGGACAGCTAATCTTTGCAAATCTAGGGTTGCGAATTACAGTTTATTTTAATTTCTGATTGGAAAAACCAAGTTTTTAGTTTTTTAAAAATCCAGTTTTTATTTATAATTAAAAAAGTAAAGCAATAATATTTGTTAAATCCTTAATTTTCTTTGCGGAAATATGAGCGTATTGTAGTACAACAAAGTCTTTTCTACTGTTTTGCAATAATAACTTAGTTTGAACTAGTCTTACATTTGGAAGGGTAAATTAAATGACCTTTGTTTTTTTTTGCATCGAATAGTAATTTATTTACCGAACCAAGTAAATATTTATGACCTAATTTTATTTGCGTCATTTAATTTTTTAAAATGTCTTATTTCAAATATGGGAGATGTTTCATCAGCGAACGATACTATTTTAACAAAATTTTCAACTGAAAAAATAAGAACGTCTAAAAGGGTTCCAATTTAGAGCACAAGAAAAAGGAAATATCCTAATGTAGAGACTAGGCAAACATTTATCTTTACTAAAAACCTTGTTCATTTAACGACATCCGCCAGTATTTTTAAAATACGTTGATGATATATCGTTTTACTGAGCTGAGTGATTCATCCGCCACTCCATAAATTTGTCAATATAATCAGTAACAAAAAGAAATAAAACGCTTTAGACAGATACAGGCCAGCAGAACCCTGCTTTTCTTTCCAAGTGCTGATATGTGTGAAACTAAGGCCACTCCTGCGTCTATAGTAGATCTATACTTTGTCAAGGCATTGAAGTAGTTTGAAAGAGTTAAATGAACATCCTTTAGCTCAAGCAAAATTTTTGCAAAAACGTTATTAATAGTAGGCAAAATAGACACTGGTCTAAAATTAGAATCTTCCTAATGACCACCTGAGAACTTAAAAAAACTCATTAACAAACTGACACGTTTATAATAGCTAAATACCGAGCAACGGTATCAAAAATAGAACGAAACGTTTTGATAAATAGTCTCTACATGTTTAAGGTTTTCTTTAAATTAAATAATTTCAAAATATTTTTAATTTTGTAAGTAACATAGGTAAATGTAAAAAGCAAGTCGTGGATATTGAACTCAATATTTTCTCTTTATAATTTGGCAGCTTCATCTAGTGCTGAGTTTAACACATTCGTGACAATAACGTGTAAATTAGTAAAATATTTCTCAAAGATATTCACCATTTCGAATTGCGATTTGATAAGTTCGCTGTTAGTTTCAAGTGATGGATTATTATATCGTGAATTGCCCTTTCTTGTTTCTAAATTTATAATATTGCAAACAGATTTTATTATATTTTCTGAATGCTATATCTTTATATATAAATGCTTTTTCTAGATTTTGATATTTTACCTACTTTTTGGGACCCTTTTAAACAGTTTTTAACTGCTCGATGAAACATTTATTCTAGGTAAAGTAATTATTTCACATAAATAAAATAAATTGTCCCTGTGTTATGGCATACGCCAGTCGCAGTCTAGTCACAAAAAATCGATTGTGGTTTTATTCATAATTTTGCGAGCGAGGAAGACCATTATGTTACAGATATTTCTATTATAATATTATGTTATGCCGTAAATATTTCTATAATCAATTTGCGCATTACTTAGCTAATATTCGTGTTTATAGGCCTTAGATATATTTTCAATTTTTTTTTCTTACATATAAGTTGTACAGGTTGTGGCCAATATACCACTCACTAATATATTTTTCGAAACAACCCCTTTCATTCTGAATTTTATGGTTTACTTCCTAATTTATTTCAACAATGCCTTTATTTCAACTATAACCTTATTTCATTGTTTCACTTAATTTTTATCTCTATTCGACAGTACTTAAACTCCTAAACTCATTTCTTGAATAGATGAAATATGACAAATCTTTTATAATTTTATAATTAATAACTCATTTTAGATTTTAGATTCTCACAACGTAAATCTAATGATATTTTGCTGACTAGTTACTAGTTATGCCCGCTATGAATATTAAATATTTTTATTGTTAACATCTTCAAGTCAGAGAAAAAAGAATCTACAGTTTAATTATATATATTTTTAATAAAGTTACGCTGTAAGCAAACTACCCCTCCCATCCCACTCCCCAATTAGCTTCTAGCCACGTCCATTTCATCAACATGTGTCCTGGTGGAGAATTTCATTGCGCGATTTAAAATACACTATACTCCATATATTGATGTATATACATACAGTATACAATTGCGTAATTACTACAAGTTGAGTAACTACACACTTATAAATGTTTGTCGTACTGATATAATGTAAATGCATTTTTTAAAACGTGGAAATCCTATAACTCCTGATTAAGTGAATTATTATCAACATTTTTTTTCTGGAAATGCCGTTAAATTCAATTAGTAATATGTCATGCGTGTACAAAGAAAACAACATAAAAAGGCAAACAAAAATTTAAAAACCAACATTTTTACGAATTATTTCTTTTTAAATAATTTTTCATGAACATTATAAATGGGTAGTTGTACAGTTATATTGCACGTAAAAATTTATATTTAATCAAAAATAAAATTTTTATTAGTGGATGTTTTTTGTTGCATTGCCTATATTATAATAAAACAACATATTATCTTAAAAGTTGACAGACAATAGATTAGAGAATTTAAAGTAGGTTGTTAATTAAAGAAAAGAAACTACATTTTATTTATTTATAATTTATATCACAAAGGATAAAGTAAGAGCAGGATTATATAACAATGTGGTAAATTTATTACAGTGTCAAGACTTGGATTTACTCCTTAATACAATCATATAAATAGATTTTTAATTAAATTTTAAATTACATTACTTTGAGGCCGTAAGAAAATTGTAAATTAAATGTAACTAGCAAAAGCATGGCTTTGTGAGGTGTCCTTTTTGTCGTAATTTTGCCTAACAGTATTTACAAATACTGTTAAGCAAAATTATAACACATTATTTATGTTAAAGAAACAATAACATTTTTATTTTATTAAAACCTTGAAGTCCTCACAAGAATTTCTATTCGCCTCCCACATTTTAACGTATATGAGTTTTTAATATCATTTAATCTATTAGAGTAAAATTTTCTATTTAAATACAAGAAAATCCTTCTAATGAATAATAAGAGAAGTTTCTTTTTCTCCCATATATACAACTGGTATATTTAATGTTAAACATTGCAACTTATGAATTGGAATTACGAAAGCTAATTGTAATGGAATTGTTTTACATAACAATTAGTATTTCCACTTTTCCAAAACATAATTATGGGCAGTATTGAAACACACCTACTATTTTCGTAGGTTGAATGAGAATCATTTTGAAACCGAACCATTTTCACTCATGGCATTTGATCAGAGGAACTATAATTTTCTCCATAAATTTAATTTTCAACATAAACTGAAGCTCCATTATAAATGGTTCAAGTCCACCTAATTCGTCCGTACTTACTGATTTTGCTTAAGAACTTTAGAATAGTCATTATTAGAAATTTCACAAATTCATCTATTTCAAAGATCACCTATACCATCATACGTGAATTCATTAATCAATCCAATCTAGGCCAAGGTAAAACACGAGCTCCATTATTTTCTTCCTAAATATTTAATACACTATTTACTGCCTTTCGATTATATTGAAAAGTCACCGTTGGGGTCCAGATTGATAAACATTATCATACAATATATTTTGATCACCATTTTCGCAATTTAAATTAAACGAAATATTTTGATTTTCTTTATAAATTTTTTTGAAAAACACTTTCATTATCCGGTAAAAATTGTAAATAATTTTCATCAATAATAATATCACTATACCAAGAATTATTATTTTTAAAATATTTCAACGCAGCCTCAACATTATTACGGTTTACAACAAAATGTTTAAACCGTTTACCATAATTGTTTCTAATAAAAATATATTTTGAAATAATATCAATAGAATAAACATAAATAACACATTACATAAATTGCAACGTGTCAATTCCATTTTTTTCTAAGCAGTTTCTAAATTAGCTGCATGTTAAAAAAATTAGTATTTTCGCGATAAGAATGCAATTCTCGTAAAACATTCGAACAACCTCGTGGTTACCTTTTTTGAGGAAAAATATTTTTTTATCATGTTTTTATGTGAATATTTTCAATATATAGTTACCGCCGCTGAAGGTGACACAAAATGTAAAGTCAAGAAAATGTATAAAAAACAATTTTCTTGAACACAGTTGAAAATGTATCGTTATTATTTTAGTAACATCGTTACTTCTTAATATTATTCTATTACAATTTCCATTTGTTTTTTTTAATTCAACAAAGTTTTAGTGTTCTTATGTTATATGTATGTGACTCAGAAGTAAATTATTAAATTATTCTTTTAATTGCCTTTCGATATTGGAATTTATGGCACATTATGCTCCTGGGTAATACATGGGAGAACAAAGTTATAACTTTTTATATTAAGGATTACTTATTATAAGTAATGTAATTTTGTTTCGAAAGAAGCACGGAACCCAAGCTAAGATCGTTGTTGTAATCAGATGAATTAGCTTGTGTTACAATTTTACTCCTTTTTGTTAGTTTTTTTTAATAAATATGGAGGTTAACATTTAAAAAATTATTTGAAGTGTTAAAAAGTTTTTTTCTTAAAAAATGTGAAGGTTGTTACGAAAATAAAGCTTAAAGGTTAATAATATGTACAAGTATTCTATTATATCATAATACAATGTTGTTGGCTAGCTTAGGCAATAAATAATTTTTCTAAGTAACCGAAGTGTCTTTCACTTCTTCTTATTTCTTTTCTATTACTTCTTTCCTATTACTTCCCCTTATTTTACTTTGTCCTTATTTTCTCCCTTATTTTACTTTCAACACAGTACTTCAGCTAGTTTTAAGTTAAGCGTTGTAACATTGTGTAAATATGTTTAAGGTTTATAGCAGTACGATGTATTTATCTTGAAATGTATTTTTTCACTTTTACTTAAAATTATTGTCTTCAGTAGAATGAGCCTAAACTTTGCAAGAATTAAATTTTGTATAAAATGAAATGACTTAATCTTTTGTTTCTCATACTGGCGAAGTCACGGACGACAGCTGGACGAAATATGTTTTTATCTTATAAGTTATCAGTTACTTTTCCGAACCTTGCCATAAAAATAATAACATGCAAATTATCACTTAATGAATATTCTTAAATTATTGCTTTATTATAATTTGAACAGAAAAAAATATACTATTTGCTTGATAACGTTAATCGTTTTGGTTGGTACTAAAATAAATGGTTTTTCTATTTATTGTTAAAGATGCTCTTCATCAACATTTATTTGAGGGAGTTATAATTTAAATCTACTATCCTACAAACATCGCTAAAAATATTGGGTTAATTTAATGTGATATTGCGTTGAAAATTATTTCAATAGATAATCAATTCTTTGGAATGAAATTTTTAACCATATTATGAATGGCAATCACAAATATAGATTAAAGTTAATATAACAATTACTTGAACATATTTTGGTCAAGTGATGGTTATAATACATCACAACACCACCGAAACAATTTATGCGTTAGATGTTTATTCTTATCTGAATCGTCTTTCGAATTCGGGTTATGATGATTATGATAACAATCGAATTAGATGTAATTTTTTGCTACAAAAATAATTAAGACTTGTCTAGACTTGTCTTCCTAAAATTCTTTAAACGATGATTAAGATTTAATATTACATAGGTAGTTAAAATAATTGGAGTAAATTACCTTTTAAGGGCTTTGCCGGCCGGGAATTTTCTCTCCGACAGCCTTTCACTTAATTATAGCTATGTCATGGTATCTGAAGCAATTAATTGCCTCGTAAGATGCTACAGTCTATCGTTAAAACGAAATTCTGTATTTCGTTGAAATCGGTAAAGGATTTGCATAAATTTGACCCAAAAAGTTAACTGACTGTCCGAGAAACAGTTTTATAAAGAATCCGTTTTAAAAATTTCACTTTGACGTTTGGTTTGATTAATTTTTGATTCACAGTAAATTGTTCAGAGTATCTTCCGGTCACCACTTTATGTCGAAATGGTGATTTTGGAAAGTAATAGAAATTTAAGAACAAAGCAAAGTTTTGTGTGTAAGTGAGATTCACATCTTCTAAAGTTTAATGTACAGAATTTATTCCATAACCTTTGTAAAATTCTATCAATATACGAAAGATAATGCATTTTCTAATTCTTTCCCGTTCATTTATAACTATAAAACATTTCTTTTACAATATCTTGTTGACTAATATATAACACTAAAAAGTAAAAGTCAATATAATTCGAAAAACAATTAGAAACTTTCTAGTTATTTAGTAATTTTTCGAGGCTTTACGCGCGATTCCTCTAAGAAACTCATCGAAAATGAATATGTTTATTGCCCTCTTCTGGAAAACATCATATTTGTTATATGTTCCAAATATTTGCCAATATTTAAACACTTTGCAAAAATAAATAATTTAAGTAAACATTTAATTTAAGAATCTCATTTTATTTAAATTGCACTTGTATCTTTATTATAAATGTTTATATATTAGCAATGACATGTTTTATAAATAAAATGTTCAAAACTTGAATGTAGCATATATTTAGCCCCCAATAACGGACCTGTATATTTACCATATGTTCCCTAATAGAATTTACTTAGTTATGTCAGTCAATTCATTGACCTAATGTGGGTTTTTCTAGTTCTGTAATACGTTACTTATAATGCATAGGCAACGACAATATAGACATAAAATAATGTGTTTTCTTATTAATCTAAAATAATTAAAAAAACATTAAAAGTTATATTGCGATAAACGGCCATCCAATTTTTATTTACTGGCTCATATATAAAATCGAAAACTACTCTGGGGTGACTACTCTAACAAAATTATTAGAAACAATGTTGCTTTTTCTTAATTTATTAAAAATTTCCACTCTCAGGAAAATTTGTTTAGAATACGAACACTACACTACACATGTTGC
Organism: Druceiella hillmani; assembly: GCA_039881145.1. NCBI lineage: Eukaryota > Metazoa > Arthropoda > Insecta > Lepidoptera > Hepialidae > Druceiella > Druceiella hillmani. The sequence goes on from JAYKKI010000045.1 coordinate 15,740,925, forward strand.
TTTTTCTATAAGCTATAAATGTTACAAAAGTCATATATGAATAATGGACATTAATAAATATTTATGTCGCTCAAATAAATATTTTTATTTAATAGTGCATATGGAAATTGCAAATGTATCAATCGTTTTGTGCAATCGTTCAATTTTATTAGTTTAAAATAACTTTAAAGCCTTTTGTCTATTAATTGCAATACCAATATTAAAAATTATGAATAGCACAACACTAAGCGCTTAAAGCGCTTGTGATAAGACTTAATATGACAAACCTTTTTTAGCGGAGATATACTAACATGATTTTAATTTTAATACAAGAACAAAAGGCTTTCTAATACTGAACCTTAAAAGCGCAACAATATAATATTACAATACCCAATTTAATGAAATATTGAACTGAACAAACGAGCAATAAAATGAAACGAATTATTAATTGTAAGACCAATTTCATCACGCTACAAAGGTTTTCCTTTTTCCGTTGTGCTAAAGCCAATTACGTTTTTATGAATTCGATTCACATTCTAAATGCTTCTTGACAGTATCAAGCATCCTTCTTAAAATATCGCGAAACGTTTTTCCTTATGGTAATGTAAATAATTCGCGTATTTTATACGACTTACTTCATCATTTATTCATGAAAATGTATGGGAAGTATAAAAAATATAAGAGGTATGATGTGTCTTTTGACATTTTTGAAAACTGTGAACAAAACTTTATAAAATTTACCAAATTAGTATAAAATTTCACAAATTTGTGTTGTCCACCGTTTGGTTTAAAAATATTATGTAATTTTTTTTTTTAATTTTAATTACTGTGGTGTTTTGTAATACGAAGCCTAACCAAGGTACCTGCATTTAAATTTACTGCTTCCATTATAATTAGCTTTATTGCGTTAACTAGAAAATGTAATCGAGGTAGATAATATCGCTGAAGTATTTGTATTCATTTGTCACAAATAGTTTGGAGATTATTGCTTATGGACAACGAAACAAATGGTGCAGTAAAACTGGACTAAAACTAAATTAAAAAGAAAAATTTATCTTTATTGTCACAGTAAGTTTATTGCATCCGTTACAATTAGTTTTATTGCAATAGCCAAAAAATTAAATGCAAATAAGCAGTATTCCCGACCTACATGGTTAAAATGACGAAGTAAAATATGTTTAAAAAAGAAATTAAAAAGGAAGAGCCAAATTATGCTAGTTACACTTTATCCAAAAACGATCAAAATTACTTCTCTTGTCCATATTGGTCTGTAAAGGGGATAGACGATTTTCTTTAGATATTTGAGCCATGACATAACATATTTTGAATACAAATGAAACAAGGTTTAATGAGCTATAGGGATATAAGACAGAGAAAAAAATTCATTGTAAGAAGATAAAACATTCATTAATGCAAAATGACAAAACTGAAAACTAGAATAAGGTTATTTCTTTGATATATTCTTTCCATCCAATACCATTTAATGTAATTGGTCTTTGCCCCTTGTGCTTCGGGTATTGCGTTTTATAAACAAATAAAATGTAAATATTTTTATTCGGTTCTTATCTATAATTTCTCCAAACCAGTACCCGATAAGTGACATGTTTAAGTATTTCAATAATCCATATATAAATAATATTATACAATATTTTTATTTATTGTATACTACTTTTTATCTTTGTTTCACCTCTTTAAAACATCAGGTAATAAAAGATATGAATGATCTATCACTTTACAATAATAAATTTAGTTTTTAAGAATAAAAAATAGCGTCATATAATTTAGTGATACCTTCAACTAGAATAATACTGTATTGTCAAAAAATTGTGTAGGATATTTATGTTCCATCTGCACTTAAGCCAATGTTGGTACTATATAAAAGACCTTGCGTGGTCACCTACCGTGCTTTTATCAATAATACAATTGCAATAGTTTTGAATGATGGCATACCGAGCTAAAAAAACACTACTACCAACTACCAGTAGAAATATATAATAAATATTCTTAAACTAAATTTTTACCTAATGTGCCTGAATAAGATTTCAGGTTTATTGAAATTTTTACAAGTGTATATAGAGAGAGAGAGAGAGAGAGAGATAGATAGATAAATAGCTTTTATTTTTATTCAACTTTATAACGTTTTTTTCTTATTGAGAAATTGAGGAGAGGGAAACTAGCATATAGAGAATATTAGTTGTTTACACTTGTTGCACTTAATTAAATTTTCGGTGTAACATCCTTATCCACATGTAACATCCTTATCCATAAAACTCACAGGATCAGCAGTCTTTGTAAAAAGCCACGTACAACTTGAGAAGAGCACAAAAGAACTTGATTTTGACAACAACAGAAGGAATGTATATGTGTAGTCAACAGTTTATTTTAAATAATTAGTTACAAAATAAGAAAGTAATAGTTATTTTCTATAATTATTACTAACAAATTACTGCTAACTTCCTTTGATTTTAATTTTTATTCTTACCTCCTATTAATGATTCTTCATATATTATAAAATCTTCATTTATTGAAACCTTACACAGTGTGACGAGGTATAATAATAAATATACGTCTATGAAGATTTTTAAAATTTTTTTATTATGGTCATCAATTTTGTTTTATTTTTTGCTCCTTTTAACTGTCCATCATTAAACTGGTCGCTATTCCGTATTCTAAAAGATATTGGCTTTTTTAAAAATTGTGTTCTGTTTTTAAAACTCCAGACCATTTTTACTGGTATCCTGTCAGTTTTATTGTGTTGAGTTTGTTAAATGTGTTACTACAACAATTGTTTATTAGGTTTAAGTTTTCAACATTTTATTGGTGTGTTTTTAATTTTTAGTCTACGGATAATTTATTAAATGAAGGAATCCGCTTTTTAATATGATTACCCAATCTTTTTGTTGTGTAAAGCTGCCAAAATTTTGTATTATTTTTAATTTTTGCGCGTTAACAAAAATAAAATCATAAAATTTCTCAAAAGAAATAAATACAGATTTTTGTATAAAATTGTTAAAAAAGCATAAATTTCCAGTATATAAGAGCTAAGTCAACTCTTTACCTTGAATCAGGTGTAAAAAAATAAAATAGTCTTGAAATTAATATTTGACTGTAAAATGGTCTTGAAATTAATATTTGACTGTAAGACATGAAGCTTTGTTATATTACAGGAACAGTGACTCGCTAATGGGGGTATAGAAATCATTTTAAATTTTTTCTCTTAAGGTTCACTTAAGATATTCAACTATTTAAGATCTTTGCTCGTCCGTTCGATCGATCTATAAAAAATTATTCGAAGGATCATTTTCAATTGCTTATAAAGTAATAAGGTTTACTTTATGTATTTTACTATGTTTATTACTACTGTAAAATTAATATTTAATGATATTTTTTATCATAAAGTAATCTATAGTATATTTGGCGTTAATATTGTAGAAATTCATTTTAATTTAATTTTTCACAACTAAATGAAACAATGTGACGTACTATTATTTCTACTTAATTAAAATTCTTTACCGCGACCTAGGTTACGTTGTGTGACAACATCTTCAGGTGGACAAATTGTAAAGATCCTTACAAATTACTCACCTGAAGATGTTTTCATTACCCAATCTTTTTGTTGTGTAAAGCTGCCAAAATTTTGTATTATTTATAATTTTTGCGCGTTAACAAAAATAAAATCATAAAATTTCTCAAAAGAAATAAATACAGATTTTTGTATAAAATTGTTAAAAAAGCATAAATTTCCAGTATATAAGAGCTAAGTCAACTCTTTACCTTGAATCAGGTGTAAAAAAATAAAATAGTCTTGAAATTAATATTTGACTGTAAAATGGTCTTGAAATTAATATTTGACTGTAAGACATGAAGCTTTGTTATATTACAGGAACAGTGACTCGCTAATGGGGGTATAGAAATCATTTTAAATTTTTTCTCTTAAGGTTCACTTAAGATATTCAACTATTTAAGATCTTTGCTCGTCCGTTCGATCGATCTATAAAAAATTATTCGAAGGATCATTTTCAATTGCTTATAAAGTAATAAGGTTTACTTTATGTATTTTACTATGTTTATTACTACTGTAAAATTAATATTTAATGATATTTTTTATCATAAAGTAATCTATAGTATATTTGGCGTTAATATTGTAGAAATTCATTTTAATTAATTTTTCACAACTAAATGAAACAATGTGACGTACTATTATTTCTACTTAATTAAAATTCTTTACCGCGACCTAGGTTACGTTGTGTGACAACATCTTCAGGTGGACAATTTGTAAAGATCCTTACAAATTACTCACCTGAAGATGTTTTCATACAACGTAACCTAGTCGTGGTAAAGTATATAAATAAAGTAGAAATAATACTACATCAAGTAGTCCCTTTTAGTTGTGAAAAATTAAAAAAGTAATCTGTAAGTAGAAATAATCTTCTTTTTTGATTTCCATATCTGAAAAGAAAAAAGCAAAACTCTTATAAGATCATTCAGGTGTACGTTCTATCCGCCCGTCACAGCCCTTTTCCTCAAATGGCCGTGGGCCGTTCAATCTAGAAACTTGAAACCTGGGGCAGAGCGATAAGGTGTAATAATCCGTGCATATTCCAATAGTTAACACTAAAAATATTGGCATATATAAATAAAGTATTTTACACTTAAATGCATTACGCAAATAAAGTATTTTTTATGAAATTTTATGTATTGAGACTTTCGAGATATTCTTAAAAATTTTCACTTGATTTTTCTAAAAAATCGTTTAGCACATACATTTGAAAAACCTAACACTCAAATATGGAAATTTTTGAGGAGATAAATAAATTCTCAGTTTTTTTTTGTTTTTAATATCGTATGGGATAGTAGTTGGAAGAGCAAGTAATTCCAAAACTATTTTCTTTACCATTTTATGCAAGGTAAAATTAAAAATATTATTTAGTGTACACAAAAATATATGAAACACTGAATTCTATAAGAATTAAAATATATTTATTAAAAAACAATAAAGTTTATCTAAAGTGAAAATGTTTCATAGTTTTTGAAATATTTACGATGTGGAATCCTCGTTGTACGAGCTCTACCCGTAATCAACAGGTATATATTTTCAAACTGCCTATATCTTATTATTTTCTTTGTATTTGTTTTGAACGTTGAATTAATCAATAGAGTTTTGTATGATTCTTGAAAATGCAAACTTCTCCGAAGGATCACAATATTTATTCTTAGTTCTGATGAAATATTAGTGACATATTTAAATTATATTCGCAGATTCCTCTAAGTGTTACAGCCTACGTATTATATTCATTAAGCGAATGTATGACTTACATGTCGCCTTTAAACTGACAAATGTGACACCATCCATATATTTACGCCCTCGTAAATTAATTCCTATCACATCTTCAGCTCATAAGGGCACACATCATATTATTTCAAAATAGTATATTTGGAAGTAACATGACGTGTTACGCAACATATTACTTTTAAGTAATTTTTTCTAGGGACAAAATGGACCGATTTCTTTTTTTACTACAGTACCCTCCAAAGTGGATTTGTTTCAAACTCCATTGACATAGAAGCACCATTGATTGTAATGATTTTTAACAGTAAATTGTTTCTTACAATTAATATAAACGTATTTGTTCATTCATTAAAATTGTAATTAGTATTGTACGTCCTTAATAATATCTCATGAATTGAATATACTACGAATAAACAAACAAAGCGTGCGAGCCAAAAAATATTCCTTTTATTACTACGAGTGAAAAAGAGCTGAGTGTCCAACATTAAAACTATTTTGGGAGATAATATTCTCCTATAGACTCCCGCTTCGTTAGCATCCCGCCGTAATTTATTGTATTTTATAGTTTTAACTACAATTTTCAAAAAATTTGTTTTGTGTATATATATATATATATATATATTTATATATATATATATGTATATATATATGTATATATATATATATATATATATATATATATATATATATATATATATATGTGTATATATTATGAAGATTTGTAGAGATTTTGTGATACAACCACAAAGTAATGAAACATTTATCGTGAAAATTTCGTCAAATACAGTAAGGGTTTTCTGACTTACTCATTAAAAGATGTATTCGGTATACGTTTAAAATATTAATATTATGTTAGGGAATGTTAAGAACTTTAACTTTGACAAAACGACCCTTCTGAAAACAGTTTTGGAAATATACAATTTATTTATACCAATTTCTTTTTCATAATTTCACTATAGAGCAAGACCCTATTAAGCAAAAATATATCTATTAATAAAATATCTAATTGAACCTTATTTGGCAATAATGTTAATATGGGAAAAAGTTCTTAAAATAATTTAAAAAAAATTTTGAGAAACTGTTTAAATGAATATATTTTATTTAAGGGGCCAATGATTTCATAGTGGTTAAGAATATAATTACTCGTTATCATGGATATTTTAAACTTTGTTTCGATTATTTTGTCCGTGACATTTTTTTTCTATAACGAACATATTTTTTTATAATAAATGCTTATGTTTGTTCAGAAAATATATTATTTTATGGTATATTATTTGAATAAACCAAAATTTTATTTCCGTTAATAACAAAGATCGATAGAATAATTGCACTGAGTTTTAAAATCAAACAAAAAACAAATTTCTTACGCTACAACCTTTGTTTTATTTATTCATCCAATATTTTGTCTCTCAAAAACATGCATTTTTATATTTGTTTCACAGTGTGCTCAAATAATATGGCCAACATATATAAAGTTAAAAAAGAATAACATAATGAGTGGAAATCCCATATTCACAGCTTAGCATGAAATTTCAATTAATAATAAATTTTTAAATTATGAGTTACCCGTATGGAGTTTCATTATTCTCAAAAAATAAATCCCAAATGAACTTTGGCCACATAAGTGTTCTTTTCTTTTTCTGTTATCGATATACAAAGTTATCCCTTGCACACAAGCGCAATCAATTTTGGTAATGCAAGAGAAATAAAGTACATCCATTTATTCATGCCATATAAAGACTATCTATAAATAAAAAAATATTTAGTTTTTATTACCCCTATAACCCATATTAATAATTGTCATTTTGCATAAGGAAATTAAAAACATTTGTAGAAAGTCTGTGTACCTGTTTAATTAATACCTTTTAATTAATACCTCGTATAAGCCTCAACCTTATACGAGAGAAAGATTGATATTAATATTTAATAAGTTCATGGCCAACCACGTCCTAATCGAGCGTTGCCCAATATTAGGTATTATGCAACGCGCTCTTATAATGTATGCGACGTTACGTGACACGCTGTTGCGACGTATGCGACGTTACATGACACGCTCTTAGAATTTTCTAAATCTTGTCACTACCTAATGGCACAAGGATTTATTGTGAGGTTTAGGGATTTCATGTTTACAAAAAGATGGTAACAATTAGAATAATTAAATATTAGAAATAGGTGAACGCTTGACTATCGCGCTCTTAACTTACCCTTATTAATACGCTACAAGTTATTTTTTTACTTCAAAATTTTTATTTCCATCCATCATCTAACATGCAGAAATAGATCTGCATCAATACTAAATACAGATTTTAATTTTTAAAATTTTTTAATCAAACCTCAAGGCACTTTATTTCTTCATAGATCCAGAATTTTACAAAACTTGTTTTAAAACAAGTTCAATCATATATTAAATATTACATAAAACGAGTTTTTACCTGCAACTTTATTCACGTTAAAATTATATTTTCCGGGATATACTAGAACGAAAGTATCCTTTATTTATTTTCATAACACAATTTAATCACGTTCGTGAAACATTTCACAAAAAATAACAAAATTTTGGAGAAATGAAAGTGGAGCAAAAATGTATAAAAACATACACATTGAGCATCAACAAGTCTAAGAGATGTACACAACTACAGAACTTTACTTTCTGCTTATTCCGACACGTATTCGTAAATTGAGAAATAATTAAACATATACTTTTCGTAAACAGGTTTAATAAGAAATACGCAGGTTTTTTATGTAAATTTTATGATTTGACATTAGTGTAAATATGTTAGTAATTATTTATGGAGGAATGATAATGAAAAAAATCGGGGTGTCTGTGTCGGCGTTGGTTTTAACGCGAAAAGTCTATATCAGCGAGTCACTTTTAGTGTTAAAGACTGAAAGAAAACCAGAAACTGACTTCGTTCTAAATATTTTAATACACTGAATAAGTTAGTACAAATAACATTCCATTTAATATTTGACAATGATTTGGTTTAACATTGGTCTGTGGTATGAGAAATAAGAAACATAAGGTAAAATGCCAACATTAATATTTCTAGTGAATGTACAATCTATAGTGGTATTGCCCAGTGTAGTCGGTGTTGTTTGCATGTAGTTGAGGCCGAATTCATTCTTCATGAAGTCAACAAGATATTTGTTGTGTCGTGGATCATTATTGGTAGTTGCTGTACCATGTTGTCAACATTGACAGGTACGTTGATCACCTAGCCGACTATACCATAATTATATTCGTAGCGTAGTCGAGGAATTTGCATAAATGATAAGCGCGACGAATTCAACCGAATCGGGTCATGCGGCGGGAGTCAGTTCGGCTTTGGGGGATAATTAAATCCGTGTAAGCGCGACAGCGTTAAGATTTTATTGGCATTTATCGACTTGCTACAAGTACTACATAAGAAAAATTCCCCTACATTTTCACAGTGGAATTTTGTCTGGAGGAAAGAATTGTTGCGAGCTTTCGCCTTCTTTAGATCTCTCAAACCAAAGCCGAACACTAACGTTGCAAGATACCCCAAACGGATTAGCTTCGCTTTTATGATTTTGAAGCGTTTGTCCGTTGAACGCCAATGATTTTGCATTGCATCACTTTTACTACTGTTCATATGCTTCAGTTCAGTAACGGATTCTATAGATGTATAGGTTGTACTTTAACTTGTTACGTCCATTGGTATAGGTACACTAGCGGCAGCAGTGCTCTGGGAGTCAGTGTTGTTTACTAAGCATGCCATACCAGATTCGACAAATGTATGGTTGATATCTTCACTCGTTATGTACACAGGTACAAGTACAGCAGTGGTAGAGGTGCTTGCGGGGTCGGCAGTAAAGGTTCACGCGGAATCCGCGTCGTTGACTGAACGTGCCTTCGCAGCTTTGAGACGCTCCCGAAACCGCCTCGCTCGCTCGGCGCCAGACACTGGAGTACCTGTGCGTGTCCAATAACCCCCTTTTTTCGACGATAACCTTGTTTTATATTTCTGGCTGGCCCTTGCACGGGCTGATGCCGATAAATTGATAGTTTATTTAATTTTTTACACTTATTTGGTTATTTTTAACTACAAATATCGTCCAAGATACATTTATTATTTAAATCTATTGGTCTAAATGAACTCTATAAATACAAAACAGAAACACCGCTATCATGCGTGAGCTGTGAGTCATATTGAATAGGAACCAGGGATAGCGCCGGTTTCCGTTATTCCACGCAGTGCCTCTCCCCCACCGCCCCGCCCGGCCCCGATATAAACTCAAGATCTTAGCAGCGATCTGACTATATGCGCTTAATTCATGCATTAAACTATTTGATTCATGTTTCTACAACATATAGTTTTGTAATTATTAAGGTAAGACGATATAGATCTTTTCGTTACGTTTTATTTTTCTGACCTGGTACCCGTATGTTTTGGTGTGATTTTAAAGACGTTTCACGTTAAAAACTATTAAATACTTTTCTAGTTAAACTACAAATGTGTGGCGTAAGGGACATTTAAACCATTAACTATATTAAAAAAAACTTGTTGGTGAGACAAAACTTATGTAAATTTAATGAACATTTCAAAAAACATAAGTTTGTTAAAACTATAATATCGAATGTGAAAGCATTGATATTTACTAAATTCGCCACAGAATACAATTAGAGGTAAGAGGCGAATCAATATCGACAATTACTAAAATACGATGAATCAATATCCAACGTGATTTTGAAGAACCATACTTTATTTAAACATTATTTTTCAGCTGAGATTGATTGAACCAGATGCATCCAGCGTTCCTTACCAATCTCTATCTCACCCTAAATGAGTCTTGGCGACTCGATTAACACATCGTGAATTTACTATAAACGACCTACTTTGTGGCTAATTAATTTTCTGTTGATGTTTATATTAAATTATTATAACTTTACTTTCAGTGCAACATTTCTCAATAATAAGATATTTTAAAATTTTCAAAATTATTATTAAAAACTATCAAAATTATGATATTTCACTCTACTGATAATGGTAATGAAATACAAAATAAGCAATCGGACATAATATCAAAGCAGAACACATAGCCCTTCAAAAATCGTTAATCCGAGCAAGAAACAATTGCAATGTAAGATCTGATATATATGGTATTCGAAATACAAATACTTGCAAGGTTAACTATGTACTGAATGACAAGAAAGGCATAATATTTGAATTGATACATATTTTTGTTCCTTTTGCTATGTTTAAGAGAAAAAATTAAATCTCCATATTTCTGGTTCTAGAATTAAGGAACATTTACATTTTACTTAATTTTAGGAATAAAAAACCTTTGTAACCTAAAGCAAAGTCTAAAATATATTTTTAACTACAAGCGGTTTTCATTAAGAATTTACAAAATCCGGTCTCAGATATGATGGATTTCATGCTTTTAGGAAATGTAACCTCTCTCACGTCTTAAGCAAATAAAGGTTTGCCTTTTTTTATATACAAGTTTACTTGCATTTTTCTTTTAAAATATTTTATTTGAGGCAAAGTTCTGTCTTCTTCTCTTTTGCAAAGTAGTAAATATTGTATAAAGTTTACTTATTTGTTTTGAAATGTTATTCTCGCATAAATCAAAATTCTGTAGACAAATCTCGGAGAAAATTTTTTTTTGTTGTTTAATTATTTTTATGATAAGGTTTCTTACTATACCAATTAATTTCTGATAGAGCATTTAAAGATCGATATTTATATAAAGATTTTTAATGTTGTCCAGTCTATAAATGACGTGATGAATTTCCCAACAAATTTAGCTTTAGCCTACATGCAAAACGGTAGGAGAAAAACAAATATAACAAAAAATCGCTGTACCTATGTCAGTGTGACGTAACAGAGGAATAAATAAAGATTGTTTTAGATGTTTTTTAATCATTATAAAGCCCTCTTCTTGCACAAAAAGAGCAATTGCTGCAAGTAGATCTGATATTTACAGCATTCGGATAAAAAAAATGCATAGCAAAGGGTGACTATCGTGGAGCTGCAAAAAAGCAGCAACACCGGATTTACAAAAGAGTTGTCTTTGTTTGAACTTATTGAGACCGAAATGGAATTAACTGCATCCGGAGGGCCAATCCTTTTTGTTTCATCGTTGTGTTTCGCTTTGGATATGTCTGTTAATTGTATTATATACTTTAGTTCTTTCTAGGTTTTGTTAGTATTTAAAAGAAGTCTTGAATTTATTTACTCGTCGACTTTAAAAAAAAAATTTATTTCACATATTGAACATATTTGACTTTAATTTTGTAGAAATTAATTATTCACGACTAAATGAAACTACGTGATGTAGTATTATTTCAATTTGCATTAATTTCTTTACCACGACCTAGGTTTCGTAACATGACAACATTTTCAGTTGAGCAATTAGCAAATATTTTCTTAGTTTTAAAATCTCTTTAGAAAAAAGTAGAAATAATACTATATCACATTATTCAATTTAGTTATGGATGTTATTTCACCTTGAAAGTATCTGTTAAAACAGCAGTATGACATGTGTAAATTATTATGCTTAGTACCACTAGCGAAAGACATAAAAACTTTGAATATAAGTAATTGGAAACAAATAGCAACTGATAATAGGAGGTGCTGCGTCGTAGACGCAGCCAATGCCTGCAAGAGGCTGTTGCGCTTGTAAAGAATAAAAAGAAGAAGTACCGCTAACACATGTTTAGGATCCTGCTTAGAATACATGTTTAGAACGGTAGACAGAAAAATCAGTAAAAAAATAACCATACAATAAAAATGTCGGCTTCCGTAATGAGGCCAAAGGTTTTATTTCAAATTTATGCCTTTGAAGACTCAAATCACTAAAGTCTGCATTTATTTTATTTAGTTTAGCTCTTGTGTGAATCTTTTGCTTTCCGAATGTCTATTTCTGTTCCTCTCCTTGCTATAGTTTAGAAATTCTATCATTGCAACCTCGCTCGTTTGACATTTTGTAATTAGATATTTTAAGTGTAAATCACGATTTACATTTATAACAAAATTTTAAAAAAGAAGCTAACGAATCTCTCAAATTGAATCAAACATTGTTTTTTACACAATGAGAAACTGACATATAATACCCTGTTCAATATGTTTTTTACTATGTTTCTTCTGTGGAAAGCATACAAGGTATTACCTGCTTAGTGGTTCTTAATGATGTAGTTATATTCAAATATTACTGGCTAATAATTCTATACCTGTACTTTTTTACTTGGCTACAGCTGAGTAAAATTTGTATTTTCTTTTACACTTGATTTATCCATAATTACTCTTGTTTGAGTGACGAAAAAGGATAGATTTCTTAGCATTAATTTCGCCATTTTTGTGATCTGTCTTCTAAATCTGCATTAAATAAATATAAATGTTATTATATATATATATATATATATATATATATATGTATATATATATATATATATATATATAAACATATATATATATATATACATATATATATATATATATATATATATATATATATATACCAGCAAATAATCAAATAAAAACCATGCAATAAAACCACCCTTGCCGATGTCAAGGACGTTAAGTGAATTTAAGATATTTTTGGAAAAAAAATTAATTCACTTCAATTTTGAAGTTATTTAAAAAGAAAGTATAACTTTGTAATACTGTCCTTTCAAGTTGGTAAAAATTTTAATTTAAAAAAAACACATTTACGTTCAAATAACAATTTAAATTCACAAATTTACATAAAAAAAATTGCCTTTTGAAATCGAATTCAAATTGCATTAAAGACGGAATATCATGATTCTTATGGTTCTGCAGTCAACAGGCATAAACGGAATTTTTATAATTTCGTTAACCTTCCGCATACTCTCATCACTTTTTTAAAATACATCGATTAATTTGTAAAACGCACTAAATATATTAAAATTCAGAGTAGCGGACATTTGAACATCACTGCGTCGGTTTATAGCATTGAATCCGTGCTGTGGGTATTGTGCTCATGCGTGCAGCACATAAAATGGATTTCGGGCATTTTTAACACGTTGTGCGGGACGGCGCTAAAAGGGTATGTATATGCCTGTGTTTTTTGTTATTTATAACTATAATTAGTGTTTTATTATTATTATTTCCTTTCTATTACGGGTACAAAAGATGGGAAATGTCTAAAAATTGCAAAATTATGATATTATTAAGGCTTTACTAGAAGAAAATGATTCCTCGGGCGATGATGAAAACTTTCTTTCTCGTAGTGACTATAAATCCGATCATATCAGCGAGGCATCTGAAGTCCACCGTGATACGGATGTGGAAGATACCGAAGTAAACTTGGAATCATCTCTGGATTATACACCATTACCACTCCAATCATTTTATCTTGGGAAAGATGAAAAAACAAAGTGCTATAAATTGCCACCTCGGTCCAATTTTGGAACAAGATCTGAGAGCATAATTAGAAATTTTCCTGGGCGTAAAAAATCAACACGAATTGAAAAAAGGGAAATAGAATGATTTGAGATTTTTTTTACTGAAGAACTTGTTGACATGGTTTTAAATATATAAACCAAAAGATTTGTTTGAGATTAAAGAATTCTGAATCCAACCCATCATATACAGAAAGTAATAAAGAGGAGATGAAGACTGTTTTTGGATTATTGTTGTTACCAGGTTTGTTTAGATCCAGTAGACTAAATCTTATGGTTTTTTGGAGTAACGATGGTACAGAAATCGAAATATTTAGAAATACTATAAGTAGACAAAGATTTACATTTTTGGTAAATATCTTGAGATTCGATGATGCATCAACAGAGAAATTAACTATCGATCGTTTGGAACTAATCCGAGATGTGTTTGACATATTTGTGAAAAACTGTCAGAACGCCTATGCCTGTATGCAGTCTGAATATACTCGTAGCCTTTCGAGGAAGATGTTCCTTTTGTCAATACATTCAATCAAAACCGGCCAAGTACGGATTGAAAATTTACGCGCTGTGGGATGCTAAAATATTTTACACAATGAACTTGGAAATTTTCTGTGGTAAATAGCCTGACGGTAGCCCTTATGTATTAAATAATAAGCCTTTCGATGTTGTCAATTGCTTGGTAAGGTGTGTGTCTCGATCTGGAAGAAATATAATCGTGGATATTTTTTTATGATCTACTAAACATTTACTGAAACTACTAAAAAACCACAAATTGACTTCTGTTGCATAGTAAGACGTGCCTTCCAATGCAATTCAAGGCTAGACGCAAAAATATATTCCATATTTGGATTTCCAAAAGATATAGCAATCGTATCTTACGTACCTAAATCACGAAACTGTGTACACGTTATGTCATCGTTACACCATGATGATGAGGTGGATCCAGAGAGCGAGGATCAAAGAAAACCTATTATAACATTTTAGAACTCGACAAAGAGCGGAGTCGATGTGGTTGACAAATTAACAAGAACCTACGATGTTTCTCGTAACAATAAAAGCTGGCAACGTAAGAGACGTTGTTTTACTCGTTGCTAAACCATGCTAGTGTAAATTATTTTATTGTGCATATGTTCGATAATGGCAATGAGAGAAAGAACAGTAATTTTAGGAGGAACTTCATCAAACAATTGGGACTCTCATTGCTCGAAGACAGACAATGAAAAGACAAATGAATGAAAAGACAATCCACATATTTCTCGAGATATAAGAAAACGTTTGCACGAAATGTTGGTCATGTAATGATTTAAGGATACTATGATTTTATAAGAATATTGTTAGATTTTTAAGTTTTTTTTATAATAAAAGTTTAATATATATATATATATATATATATATATATATATATATATATATATATATATATATATATGTATGTATATATATATATATATATATATATATATACATATATACAAATTTTATTCATTGCCTTAATATAAATATGGCATTTAAACAAAAAACCATTTTCGAGCAAGTTATACTTGACGCATGGCCAAAGTAGACATAATTATCTTGTAGGGTAAATATAACCCTACGTTGCATAGGTGAGAAATTTTTTACCTTGTATGCGGAGGGTTAAATCTGTCCATCTGTTTAGTCATATTTCTCTGTCTTTCCCTTGTAGTTCTTATAGATTTTAAGTATTATGAATAAAATTTTGTAAGTTTTTGCTTCAGATCTTTCATGCAACAAAAAGTTTAATGTACCTCCCCATACATTTAATCAATTTACCTATCTTTTAATTTAAATTGCATATTATCTAAATGCAAAATTTTATGAAAATGTTAAGGTTGTCTAAGCGTAAAAGAAAAACAAACAAACAAATAATCTAACAAGTTCCACTTTATTTCGAATAGTGTTTATGTAAGTTGACCGAAATATTTTTAAGTTGAATAAGTAAAAGCTTTTGTCCTGATTTTTGATACACGTAGTTGAAAATTTTAAAGGTCATTTAGAGTGCGGAACGTTTTGGGGCTAAGAGATGAACTGCAAAACATTTCGAACACTCCTTTATCGTAAAAGAGACGATGTAACAAAAAAAAGTTGCTATGGGATTTTTATTGTATTTTAAAAGACCTCTTCAATTGCGTTCTATTTTGTGGTTCATAATATGGTAAAAACTTCAAAATAAAAACTACAATTGGATAATTAAAATAAAACAATTAGGTAAACACTCAAAATTATAATTTTCTGAATACATCTGTCTGTGTATGCGTGTGTATTAACGCAATATTCGCATGCATAATTTAATTTTGCATATACATTTATGTACTTTATTGTATCTCTGATTGATTGACTTATTGCTACGAAAGCTATATCTTACAGCCAGTCGGAAACATTGCTAATTCATAGTTTTGTAAGTGGATCAAAATCCTTTCAACGAAGATAGCAGCCTATTAAATTAAAAAATGTGGCACACGTTCCTCAATTTATGTGGCCAGAAATATCGCCTGAAATGAATAATTTTTGACCTACATCTAGCTTTACGACTCAGACGCAGCTTTGCGCAAAAAAGTGTTTCGGGTTACGATTACATGTGTAAGCACAGATATTTATTGCGGGTCGTGAAATAGGGACGTTTATTTATTTTTATATCTGGTGTTGACAATATTAATAATGTTCTATTTAAATATTTTATATTTGCGACTTGAGCTTTGGAGCTTGCTAAAGGTATAACAAATAACGTTAAAGGGAAAAAGGGTTTTTATATATCTTTGACACGTTTCATAATATTATTGTCCTTATAATCCATACGTTGCTCTCTTTGGAAATCTCTGGAAAGGGGTATAGAAATATATCATAAAAATTATTGTAAATATGGACAAAATTCATGGACAAATTTCATATATTTTCATATTCTAAAATTAATTTTATAAATTTATAACATTATCTATCGTCAACAACTTGAGAATTACAAAATAAATAAATAATGAGGTGAAAAAATAACCTAAACGCTAAAGAAAAATAAATTTTAACCAATACGAGACAAATTCTTTCTTTATTTATCTTGAATTGCCCAAAATGTTGTATCTATTTTGCCTGTTGTGAACAGTGTGTGAATTTTTGGCATGAGGTAAACAATACATATTTTAATCACGCTTAACCGAGAAAACTCTTTACGCCGTATTATTGGTCTTGAACCTCAATAGAATAAAAAACTTAAAAAAAAACTTTTGAATTGGTTTTTTTTAAATCGTATAAATAAATTTTTCTACGAAAGGTACCCCAAATTTTTAGGTTAGGAAAAAATGGGACCACAAAACTAAAGGTTTTTATCCGCACGCACATTATTCAAAACAGCTGAATACAAAACGTTATCAAAAATTCTCTATTTGTTTATTTATAAATTAATTAACACCGAAAAAATTGTTGCTTTTGTGCGTTTTCGCTTATTTGAATTACTTGGTTGATCCATGATCATCATTAACAGCAATATCTTATGATTAACTGTCATCTTTCTTAAAGTCAGCTGTGTTCTTCCGTATGATTTACCATCCTTGCTTAAGAAATATAACGTAAATTAAATATATTTTGGTCTTTTTACCTAAATCTGAGCAATGTTTTAATAAAAACTTCAATTATACTGTTGCATTGAAACCACTTAACGTGGAAACTTTAAATTTGGCTTAGTAATAAACCATTTAATCGGCGCATAGAGCAAAAACAAACTCAAAAATATTTTTATCCAAATTTTAGGGGATGGAGAGGGGAGATCAATTAATGACTTGAAAAATAAATTATTAAATTCAATATGTAGTGCGGGTTATCATTCGAAAGCAACATAGTCTCAAAAATGTTTTTTTTTTCATAATTTTAAGTAATGTATCTTCAGAGATACACTATCTAAGACATGTAAACATATATCCATACGTCCTGATTTTCTAATTGCTTTTAAGGACCTTTGTAAAAGTTGTAGGAAAACCATGAAAGTGATTCTACGTGTCTTAGTTATTGAGATATTCACGATAATATATATTATAGATAATATATACAACCAACTACTTAATTACATTATGTGTAATAAAACATTCAGTACTGACCGTCCACCTGAAGATGTTATAATACAACGAAACCTAGGTCGTGGTAAAGAACTTAAAGAAAGTAGAAATAATACTACATCACGTAGTCTCATTTAATTGTGAACATTTAGTACGTGAGGAAATCCTTATTGATCCTTATGACATCATATAAAAATATATGGCAAATTCACTTCAATGTGATATGCACTCACGAAGCGCTAAGCATATTCGCACTTAGGCGGTTTTTATTCTTTTCATTTTTATCACAATAAAATTATTGGGTATAATGAAAACCAAAACTCATAGGCTTTCTTCACATATGTTTTCTTTTTTTTGAGTCTTTACTAATATATTTCTTTATGAACAAACATTTTTTAATGTATTTTTTAGAAAGAATTTGTTTCAAATAAATAATTAATTTGTTGAAATTTTATTTATAATGATGGCTTAGAAATAATTATCTGTTACCATGTAAACTGATCAGGATCATAATTTATTGGATCGCTAACTCCAAGCTGTAATATATAGATTAATTTTATAATCGTGTATGGCGATCACGCGTCGGCTACGTATAAGTTCGGTTCGTGAGTTGTATTACAACACCTACAGTTTACCTGGTTTCCTTTATTTTACTTTGACCTATTATTGTTTGAGTTTTTGGTATTTTTTTGGTAAAAAGATTTAGATTCTTAGGTAAGCTTGTGTAGAAGTTTATGTTTCATGTTTTATTATTGCACTTTGGGGAAAATATACCTGTGAAACTGATTGATAGCACTTAGCAAAATATGAAATGTTTCAAATAGCAAAAGAATATAAATATTTTGGCCGATGTGAGCTGCAATCTAAATTTATAGACGTTATCATATATGTTAGATTAAATATACGGCGGACAAATAAAACTTCCTGGTTTTCTTGTCTATTAAACAACTGATCGATATATATTACGAGCAAATTCATTTTCTATATTCAGCGCGTAATTAAAATAACTTCCTTAAGTATTGAAAAGAAATCCTAGATAATTTCTCTAATAGTATCAAAAAAAATATTAGAATTTTCGACAATTTACGCAATGATTCCTAATCGGATTAATGAATTATTCCCATATCGTTTGATAAATTTTGTATGAGAACATTCATTATGAATTTTCATTGATAAATATTCCTGAGATATATTTCGTCTAATAATTTAAAAAACTTGAAACGTAGTAATAATATTTATGAAGAGAAATCTCACAAAATAATTAGTGCTTAGCCTAACTTTATATCTAACATCGCCTACTAAGTTATTCGTAACGTCTTGAATTATTTTTTCTCAGATTTATTTTTCTATTCTCTTTTAATTTCTTTTTGAGAAAGATCCTGTTCAATATCCGACATGAAATTTTAATTCTAATTTAATTTCTAATTTTGCAATGTCCTTTCTAAAAATGTAATTTCTCCAAAAATATTTATGCCTTACTTTTTACTTACTGCTTTAAGATTCCTGTGATAATGAGATAATAAATAATATATTCTTGGGTTAAAATTTATGTCTTATAGGATACTTAAGACCATGAGCGAGTGGAAAATTACTTGGCCAAAAGTTTAAATGGCCAATACTTTACGTTCCAAGCTTTTTCTCATGATTTTCAAATTGTTCATCTACCATGAAGTTGTAAATGTCGAGTATAAAAAAAATTCATTTCGGTTAAAAAAAGTTATTCTACTTAAGAATTTTTTTGTAGATATTTGTAGAGAGTATTAAAAAATCTAAATAAAGGGGAGGACATATTTTTTTCATATTTCTTAGTACATCCATGGAAATGTAATACCTAAAATTATTGAATATATTTAGCGTTTATTTTGTAGAAATTCATTATTCACAATTAAATGAACTACGTGATGTAGTATTATTTCTACTTTCTTTATTTTCTTTACCACGACCTAGGTTTCGTTGTATTACAACATCTTCAGGTGGGCTATTAGCAAAGATTGCCTCTTGATTTTTGCTAGTAGCCCACCTGAAGATGTTTTAATACAACGAAACCTAGGTCGTGGTAAAGAAATTAAAGAAAGTAGAAATAATACTACATCACGTAGTTTCATTTAATTGTACCTAAAATTATGAAAAAAATATTTTTGAGACCCTTATAAGTAACCTTTTAAAAAGACTACCCACAATATATATATTATTGAAAAAAAATGGTATCGAGTAATAACTTTCCTCTTCCTAAAATTTTCAGATTAATATTTTTGAGCTTTAATTATCGCTATAATTAATATGTTTTATTATGGTGCCAAAGTACAAGTTTATACGTCAAGCGGTTTCGAAGAAAAACTGTTGTAAACAACATACGGACAAAGATATAAGTTATCTAACAATGTTTCTTTTTTTTTAATATACAAAACCCTAAAAATGTCATGTTTTTATTACATATTCAATTAGATTGGAAACGAAGCAACTGCTTAAAAATTTCATGCACAAGAACTTGACAGGAACCTGAATTTATATGTCATCCCCATATATGGAAAAATAAGAATGAAAGATTCTATGGAAACTATGGTATAACGTTGTAACGTGCCCAGTATTTTACTCCATGATGTAAACCGGATAGATATTTAAAACAAATATTTCCGAGAATAATGCAATTCCTTACATTTATTATAAAACTTTTCCTTGTCCTATTGAAAATTCTGCATAGTTTATTAATTATGTAATTAGATGTCAAGGAAAATATAAATTGACATTATTATATATAAGATAATTGACAATATTACAATCATTTAATCACCTTTGAAACGAAACCTTTCCTAATCAAAATACCAACCAGGCTTCGTAGTAAATTTGAATAACTTCTTATGATTCTCAATACTTTCAGTATTTCCTTATTTTATTTAGCTAATAGAGAAGGCTATAAATCAATTATGAAAAGAAATAAGTGTTGTTAACACTAATCGTGATTGACATCAATTTTCATTATGTACATTATTGCCTTGTTTAATTTAGCTAATAGAAACTTGCCAGAATTATATAAAGGCAAATTATTTTCATGCTAGTAACACTTGGATGGTTTGATTTTTTATAGAAGTGTAATCGGAAAATAAAAGAAGAGGCTATGTGAATTATCAATCAAGTGATGTGAAAATTGATTATCAATTACGTCACTAGCTCCTTATTATTTTATTCAATTTATTGTATGAATATATTTGGCCTTAAGTTTGTTGAAATTTATTGTCACTTATTATTTATTAATAAGTACATGAAACTACGTGATACACTATTACATATACTTTATTTAAATTCTTAATCACAACCTCCGTTTTGTAGTATGACATCATTTTCAGGTGGGCAATTTGAAGAGTGGGGTTTAAGCGAGTTTTCCCAATTACTACATAAATTAGTTTTTTTGAGGGTATAATATATATTATATTCAATATTACCTTACTCAATTTATTGACAAAAACCTATGATTATAACATTAGCAATCTATATTAAATAGTATTTATTTTGTCTTTTGAATGTTCATACATGGTCAAACACTTGAATACTTCAATTTACTCCAATAACTTTACTAAATAATACCGTCAGTATGGTGAATTTTTTGGGTTAATAATTACGATTGTTATAAATATTTTTAAGAGAAAATTAATAAGAGGAAGGAGCGAAAAATTGTTTACTTTCCAAAAACTAATCTGTGTTTTTAAATATACACTGTGTTTTCATTTCATAATTTTCTTTTATATTTTCATTCTGATATAATAAGTCAGCACCCCGTATTTTAAATTACATCATTTATCTTTATTACGTTATAAATGGTTACTAAAAATCTTAGGTTTCTTAATTTTATACGCAATACCTTTGAGTCTCAAAATACGTACATGTATGGAGAACATCCGCTAATAGTGAATACACTGCTTTGAGTGATCGATTCGTTAAATTAATTTCACGGTTTCTTTAAAAGCGTGGTCGATAAAGTAGAATTTATTAAATTGTTTTTTTAATTGTTATAACCTAAATGTGATTGGCAACTCCGCAAATGTTTTAAAATATCATGACACTTTAACCATTATTTCCATTATAATCAATTTTAATTTTAATTAACAAATCGCAAATTATCTTAGTTCTTCCGATTATTCACATAAATATAGCACACAAGCCATATTTATATTCAACAAGCTCTACGAGTAAAAAATAATTTAATAAAGAAATTTCAAGGCGAGCAAAGAAATATATTTTAATTATAAATTAACTAATGGTTAATTCTACACTTAGTATTGATGAAATTTTAATAATTGTTAAATATTAAATGTAGCTCATGTTAGCTAACGCGAGCGACTAACGCTAAACTTACAAATTGACTCATGTTAGTCGATGAAAGTAAAATTGTTTATAGATTTACAGAGAGAATGAGAATGAACCATTTATTAGGAAAAGTTTTGTATTTAAGTATAATTTATGAATTGTTCATAAAAAAAATATTTGTTTAAATTCAATTGGTGCTATTGTGCAAACAAAACATATACATGCCTTATTTGGTATTACAACAGTAGATTAAAGTTAAATAAATCATCACATTGATAAGACTTAGATAATACTTATTAATAACGCAATATATTGTATTTAATTCATTTATGCATAAGCATGTTGAGGTTTTCTCACGGTGTGTGTTAACTGTAATAAGCAAATTTTATCACATTTCTTACTTGTAGTCTGGCGATAGTGTGATTAAGAATCTAATGTATTTTGTACGTTAAAATAATTTATGTTAAGTATTAGTTTCTACAGTTTAATTTTCATATTTTAAAATGTGTGAAATTAGAGATAGCACGTTGTACAAGTTAAAATCGTATTTAATTCTCATCTTCTCAGCTTGTTGTTGCACTAAGTACCGCAGAGACGAGTAAAGTGCAACTCTGACTTGAGGGTTCTGTACCTCATTTGAAATGAAATAACTTTATATATCATATGTTAGCACTAATACAGACGTCCTAGCGCAATAAAGTCGAGTTTGCATTGAAGCAGCTTTAGTCAAAACGGAGTCCCCGTCACCTTCGTACTTAGTAAAGGCCTGCCCCGACATTTTCTTCAAACCGATTATAGGTTAAATGTAAAAAAATATAGACCTGTAGCAGTGTTATCTACATTTTCTAACTTATTTAAAACTGTTTTACATCACCGCATATGTTCCAAAGTTCTGGGCTAGCCAACCGATTACAGCACGGTTTTCGTCTAAAGTGTCTACCATTCCTAGTGTTAGTAAGTTTGTGATCATTTAGTTAGGGAGTTTGATTATGGACATGAGATAGATGGTGGATGGCATGAGACTGATGGTGGATTAGAAGTTGGTATGCCTTCCACTCTATTATATAATTTATCTTCACTTACTAATTTCTCATTACGTTTAACGATTTGCCCTTCGATCTCAGTATCGTTGCGTGGCCATTTGTTCGCTAATTATTTGAAATTACTCCCTGGGTAAAAAAACGATCTGATTGTGAGCTATTCTAAAGTGATATCGACTCAGTACATAAATGGGGTTTGAGAAACAATCTACTTCATAATGTGAGTGATGTGCGCAATTATGACTTATTTTGGTCTATGTGTACCCTTGATGCAGAATAATGAGTTATATGGAACGACGCTCGAAACCGTATCATCCGTACGGAATCTAACATTCCACAATCATATCATATAAATCTTGTAGAAGGCTTACAGCGTGCTAGGATATGTTATAAGATGTTCCCAATATTTCCATGACAATAAGTGTATTGTTACTTTGTTTAACTCTATAGTTCGTAGTGTCTTTGATACCATTGCAGACCTATGGTCTCCGCATGAAATAAATTACGTAGACAAATTGGAAAATACGTAAGAAAACTTTATTAGATTTTACTTTAAATGTACACACATATTATCACAATCTGTTTTGCTTCTAAATTTATAATAATCATGGTTGGATATAAATACACTACAACAACAATACAACTTCGACGTGTATTGTTTTTTACGTATTTTTGTCAAATTTATATCTAATGTTTATAATCCTGCGGCCTCAAATTTGGAAGGCTTCATGCTCTAGAATGTTACGTGAAAGGATAAACTTCATTTCATTTGCCTAGAGCGCGCACAATCATATTGCAGCGTTCATCAGTTTTTCACGCATTCAGGTTGATCAATGCGGTATTGCGAAAGACCACGAAAGGTACATTTTCTGCTCCATTGACCCATGAAACGCGATTAAGGAGTTTCTTGACTAAAATAATATTGAGTAGATCTTTTGGAGTTCTAATCAGGAAAGTTTGTTATTCACATTGAAAGGGGACGTTGTAAATATAGCAAATGTCCATCTTGTACTATCCTCACTTCACTTTTTAAAATACTTAGTATAAATGTAAAAAATTATTGTTCAATTACTGCTTTGATATAACTTGATCGTCTTTTGAATAGCAAAGTCCATATCAAGGAAAATGCCCAAAATTAGATGGTAATTGTTTTCTTGCCCATAACTGAGGATTTCATTGAGGGGAAAACCAAATGGTAAGCTAATTCTTATTGGGAGACGGCCTTGTAATTATTTGGTTATAGTTACATCTAAGTGATGCCAATCTCAATAGAATTAAAGATTATCTACGTATGTATAAGGTTAAATTCAAGGGATTTGAAGGATTAGGAGAGAGAGTATTTTATTTTACACTGACTCCGGACCCTTCTTTAACTCCAGACTCAGAATTGTAGTTTAGCCATGATCACCTTTTGTATGTCATAAATACCTTGTAGCGACCTATTTAACATTATGACACATTGTGTATATGACGACAGTTTTTGAATTAATAAACGTTACTGACGTGATAGGGTCGTGAAATTTTATATAGTTACATCAACTCTTCCATTAAATTTGTGCTTGGATATTATTAATTTTGTATATTTAATAATTAAATCTTAATGCATTTGTGATATTTATGTGAAAATGGATATACACAGGCTGCAAAAGCGCATTCCCGCTATAGCGATGTCAGCCGCAAAAATAATGGACTTCTTCCTCTTTGGCCTTTCCCAAGAAAACAAAATCACACTTGATTAACCTAACTTGTAGTTATAGTCGACTAAAAATGTTGTCCTTTGGCATTGTTATTTTAATTAAATGTTTTTTTCCAATATGGCTGAAGGTTGCCACAATGTCCCACGAAAATATTGCTAAAATTAAACGTTTTTGTAAATATGCCCGAACTCTGTAAATTATTTAGGATGGAATCCAGAAAAATATTGCCAATAAAATCTGAATTATTAAACGATATGCTTATCTATCCTATATATATACATATATGTATATATATATATATATATATATATATATATATATACATATATATATATATTTATATATATATATATGTGTGTGTGTGAATATATATATATATATATATATATATATATATATATATATATATATATATACAAATATATATACACAATGTCATACACATATATATATATATATATATATGTGTTTGTTTGTGTGTGTGCTATGCTATGTATGTGTGCGTACGTACTTGAATTCTTACGTGCTTGCGTGTATGCGTGCGTACACATGTGTGTGGATACGCTTGCATCCATATGCATGCGTGCCCACGTACATACGAACATACACATACACGCAAGCACATAACCATACACATACATACACACATATAAACACAGTCACACACACACACCTTTACACAAGAGCAAACACGTCCGCATACGCGAACACAAG
Organism: Druceiella hillmani; assembly: GCA_039881145.1. Taxonomy (NCBI): domain Eukaryota; kingdom Metazoa; phylum Arthropoda; class Insecta; order Lepidoptera; family Hepialidae; genus Druceiella; species Druceiella hillmani. Next base: position 15,766,394 of record JAYKKI010000045.1, read on the forward strand.
TGAGCACACACATTTGCACTTATTTGCATAAGTTTAAACTGGTCATTTAAAAAAAAATTATATAAATATGTACAAATATAATCAATTAAGAGTTTTGCTAACTCACCATAAATGGCGCCTTGTGACAAGTAAAAACGTGGACATGGCATAAAAACCTATTAGTTTCTGATCAAAGAGTAAAATAATGATATGGTTCCATTTAGAAAGATTTGCAGGGTCCACTATGTTTGAATGCATATTTAGCCTGTATCCGTTATATGGTACGGACTACGTAACGTGTACTTGTATGCATCACAGCCTTAAAGGATAAGTGTGTAGACATGGTTCACGGAATTAAACATCAACATGATCACAACTTCGGAAGGGTTTAAGATATCATGCTAAAAGCAAAAGTGAGTTGGTTAATTCGCAATTATTAATAAATATGTGTCAATTATTTTTAGTACTTTTTGTGTTAATTCTGTTCGTACAAATAGGCAATTGTTTTATGGACATTATGTTCTTTTTACTAATTAAATACGTCAATAAAAAAGTATTGAATTAGAGAAAGTTTTAAAAATACCACACTTCATTTTTATTTATCGGTATCGATAACAGAACCTGAAGGGAAGGAAGAAGCTATGATAGGAATAAGAAGCTAAATTAAATGAGGAATTATTAGAATTAACGCTTTTTGAGGCAGCTTTTGGATAATTAGTATAATAAACTATCACTGTTTTAGTTAAGGTGAAGATGAATCTATAATAAAAACATGTCAAGTACGAAGGCAATTCACACTACGATTGTTAAAGCATTATACTGTACACGATAAAGCAGTTGTAAACATTTCATGGCACGTAGTATTCATATTAAACTATTTAAAAAACTTTAATTTTCAAGAACAAAAATATATTGCTTACTATATATTTCACAAGCGCGTACTTAAAAACAATTTTTTTATGTGATACACACTACAATAAACTACAAATAAACAATCTTGGGTTTTTTTTCTTTATTTGTGCTGTGGGTTGTTTTAATAGTTTATGAAGAAACTTAAATAATACAGTTTATCCATCAGGAAAGTTAGATAGATTTTTAGGTATTATTTTTGTTCTTTAATACAGTTTTATAGCAGAAATATACGATATATGCACATAATTTGTTACCAGGATTATAGGAAAAAAATCGTTATTAAATAAAATCTTATTAAGTCGTATTATTAATTGTATTTCAAATCAAGAATAGCCATATTTAAACATGTGCGTTTTTTTTTTAAAGGCTAGATCGCGCCACAAATTTTAATGTAAATGCGACATGTAGTATTTCGTGCTGGATCTACTAATAAACGGTAATCTGTAAATTTGAATTTTATTAGTGACTGACGTCATCTTAAATACGGCTGAGTGAAATTAAATAATATATAAATATTAAACCATTTATATCAACAATATTTTTAATTATTTAAATAAATTGTTAATAGCTCAATATTCTTATTGTTTAATAATAGCTACTCAATGAATTTCCCTTAATGAAGGCTATTATGAAGTAAAACTGTTTACCCTTTTTACATTATAAACAATTTGAAGAACATTCACTAGCACAATGTATAACAAGGATTTGTTCAAACAAGTACTTAAGAATTTTTCATTAATATCGTGAAAAATACCGTTCCGATAAATGAGGGAAAAGAACCTACTCGCCTAGTATTTTCCTCAAGCTAGCAAAATGTTGTTCAAACAAAGTGAATTCTAATTCATTATATCCATTTCAGTAAATATTGAAGGAAAATATATCTCTGGTTTTCATTTTAATCGCCTCGTAACGGAGCATTAATTAATTTCGTAGAAACTTTTGCGTTCTTATTTTTCTCTCGCACGTGCACATCATCCTCGAAATCTATCTTCCGATGTGTCTCCAGAGAATTAACAGATTGTATTCGTTTTCAAATTTTGTCGTTAAGCCTCTCTCTGAATTCCCGTAAGCCACTTCCAATTAAATTATTAATTGGTATATTTGCAAAGCATTTCTCAATTTCACAAAATTTTAGTCATTCGTTATATTTTAGGATTCGCTACAAATAAGTAAATAAATACATTAACAAAGTCCCTTCTTTGTTAGTTTAGTTTACACGTGATCATAGAAAAAGTCTGGTAATCTACTAGATGATGATAGAATTTTAATATAACTTTCACCAAGATGTACAGTAATCATATGTATGTATATATATATATATATATATATATATGTATATATATATATATATATATATATATATATATAAAAATACAAATGCCGATTATTAAAAAAAAATTTTTAAACCATAATAATTCGGTTTTTTTAAAGCGCATTTACCTGTTTAAATTATTGCTGTTTTTGTAGATTTTCTTACGCAAACTCGTTTCCATTTAAACAATAAAATTATTGTGTTTTGTACAGGAAATATTCTTAAAGTGTTGACATTCTTTAATTCTTGATTAATTTCAAATTGATTTAGTATGACTGCTCATAAAATGAGTCTGTTCATTTTAATGGTGTATTGTCGTTCTTCTTTACACATTTTTAGTATATTTTAAATCAAAAGGAAAAAGAGAAACCGCAGTAAGATAATTTCTTTGTATGGGTGAATCCGTCATTAACAGACGGATTGAAAACCAGTCTGTCTGTCTTTTCGTTCAAAAACCGTTCGATGCTCAATGTTTAGTTGATAAATTAGATTCAATAATTTGCTTATCTGGCTAATTTGAGTATGTGACGAGTATAAGCTAAGAATATTTATCTCTTCATAATATAATTCAAATAATTTATATATATAGTTATATTTTAAAAAAAATACCATTAACTCCCAGCAAGTGTATACTTTATTCTCGACTAGCGCGTCGACCACAGATCACAAGTTTTGATGATAGATGTAATTGTAACCCGCATAATTTCATAATGACTAGCATTTAATATACTTACACACACACACACACACACACACACACACATATATATATATATATATATACACATATATATATATATATACATATATTATTATATGTATACATATATCAAAGCTTTTTGGAAAGTGGATATAATGGAATATTTTTTAATATTTGAAGTGAAAAAGAAAATTTCATGCGATTCCATTCATTGATTTGAGGATATACTGGCTATTCTTTCTGCCCCTGCTGTTTTTAATTTTAACATTCTCTTACGATTCATTATTTAATGAACAATAAAAAAAGGCGGAGACTATTGTATGATGTTTTAAATATCTAAGCTATAATTAAATTATTTGATAACGAAAGTACTTGACTGATTCTAGTATCTTATATTTTCGATCCAATATCACTTACTTAATTATTTGTAATATTATAAATTATTCCAACTAAAATATGTTTTTCGATGCTTCCTTATATGTTTCCTAAAAGAGCAACTAAGTTTTTAAATAAACTATGCATCAGATATATTACAGATGCCAATATACTACTGATATAAACCAGTTAAGTAGCAGACTCGGATTGCTGTTGATAACAGTCGATTCCTGTTGCATATACGTAGATTAGATTGTGCTGAAATTGGTCTCGTATTAAAACAACCCTAGACAAAATAATCCCCCATTCCTAATAGCTTAATTTCATAGATAGTCAAGTCCCGTTTCTACATATTCATCAAACGAAAATTAAATCGTACTGAAGTCGGTCTCGTATTAAAACAACTCCAGTCAAAATAGTCCCTCGGTCCTAATAGCATAATTTCATAAGTCCTGTGCCTACATATTCATCAAGTGAATTATAAATTTCCCTAAATTGAGAAACCATTGTCCATTGAGAATAAAAATATTTCTCCAGTGTCTCTTACTCCCGAGTCCAGTTACACGATATTCATTTGCTAAAATATTCAATATTGTCCTACGTCAATTTATATATTTACCCAGTTAAACTGTATAAGCTGGCGACTGGGATCATGGAATTACTGTATATCTTCGCTCTTATTTATTTTTAAATATTTTACATTTTATAACAATTTTTTTTATGTTAATTTCAGAGATTTCTAAGAAACAAATAAGTAAATCGAATCGAAAAAAAATTATTAAGAATGGTGGGTTTATTAAAGCAATTAATGAATCATTAGTTTCAAAATTATACATGAAGTATTATTGTAATGAATATAATTTTCACAAAAAACATCATTGAAAATGTAACAAATATTACATACTTGAGCTTATAACAATGTATAAAGTAATTATTAATCCTTATAATTCTATAAAATACGACGAATAATAAGCGGTATTTAAAGAACTAAAACAATACTCTCTCAAAAATCGAGATAACTCCAAATTCGTAGAGCAACTCAACAATCTTCTCACATGTTACCTTGGATCCGAAATTTAATAACGAAATAAACTTTGTTCTTGGCGCAGTATATAAAAAATAAAATTAGCAGACGAAAAAGTTTTTCGTAAGTTTCCTGCAATAAACACCAGATGCTTTCCATGATAAGTAACGAAATGACAAAAGTTTCCATCACGCGACAGCACATTCGTTAGGGTCGCTGAATCTGACTCTCCTTGGAAACACTTGGTTTGTTCTAGTTTCGAACGTCTCGTGTGTTACCCTATTGAATAAAATTTCGTTATAAGGAATTATTCACAAACACACTAATTTTATAATTATACTCAATTAAAATAGAGGTTCAGAATTACAGTTTGATTGGTAAAACCTTTACAAAAACCAGTTTCACTATAATCAATGGAATAAAAAACTCGTAATATAAATAACAACCACACAAAATGAATACACACTATGTTTAGCCGCCGGCTTCACCTGCGTACATTTTTCCTTAAAGAGTCAGGAAATGCCTCCGATTTTAAGCTACTCTTTACGTTATTACATTAAAAAAGTCCTTTTTCAAGTTATTTTATAATCGAGTAGCAAGTTAAATAACATCATAAGAGATGGAAGCTATCACTCAGCAAATATTCCACATTTTAGAATAAACCGCCTGAATTAGTACTCTGATAGTACAAATTTTCTAATAACTATCCTTAAATTTTAATTTTTTTCTAAAATATATTAGCATGACAAACATTTTATAAACTCATTCAGAAATTATGGTGTTATAGAGTATGCAGACGTCCGTTCATACATCTATCCATTGAGCCAGGCTTTCACGTTAAAAAAATGTTAAAATTTTTTTTTCTGAAATTATAATACCTATTATTTTGTCGTTTTTTATTTTTATAATCATTTAAAAAATATATTCCATCGATGTAAAGACATAGCAGAGAAAATGCGTCATTTTTTGGCCATATTTTGGGACTAATAAACTAATAATTACTATGACTTATTTCAATTTTTTTTTATTTCAATTTACTGAATTTTTACATACCCTTCAAGTAAAATTGTTTAAAGGATTGAAATTGCAAATTTTGTATTTATTTGTGCATATATTTATACAATTTTTTCTTTATATAGAAATATTTAAATTAATATTGATCGTCACAAATTCTTTTATTCACTTCTTTGGCGAAGAGTACTTCCATTACATCTATGAATTTTCAATTTTCTTCCCAGATGAATCTTATTTAATGGGTTGAAACCAAAAATAACTTCCTTGAAACGATTGATTCTTGCCTCATTGATTCAAAATGTAAATAATTAAAATTTATATGTAGTTTTATGTGTTTACGAGGAATTCTTTACTTCAAAGTTTAATAAGAATATTGGAAGGGAAAATACTTAATGCGTACATATGCAAACACACACATAAATAAATATATATATATATATATACATACATACACATATACATATATATATAAATATATATATATATATATATATATATATATATATATATATATATATGTTTAAAGTTTTTCTTGATAGCTTTGATTTAGAAACTTGATTTTTTACAGCTCCATGAATTTGATGTTAATTTCAACTTGATACCTTCACGCCTTCCTGAGAAATAGGATCTTGTTAGATCAACAGACGGACGGTTTTATAGTCACAGAAGAAAAGAAAAAGAAATCAGCACCATATGAAAGGAAAGCCACTACCTTACTTGGGAAAAATTTATGACGGAAATTGAAATTAACCTTCCAATGATATTTACAAATATATAAAAGTATATATAGTTGACATTACGTGTGAGTAATTGTAGGTGCATATTGACTATGATAATATAAGTATTACCTTTGTCTAATTTTGAAATATTTTCAATATATGTTCACCTCAAAATTAATTGAAATATATTATATTTTTTAATGCAATACTATTATTCTACACCAAATGTCTGTGAATTATTTTTCAATACTATTGGTCAAATTAAAATTCGTTATGCAAAAAGTAATATTATATTTGGAAAATAAACAATGCCATTACGTATTCATTTGGTTTTTGAGATATTAAATTAAATGTTTGTCTTGAACCTTGCAATTGCACGCACTACGTACATCTTTCATTCCAAAAAAGTTATTTGTTCCAATAAACTTTTTAGATGCAAGAATGTCGAAATGACGTTCAAAATGACGTAGTGTTATTATTAGACGCAAAAATTTTTATAAACTTAAAAGCAGGTTATTGAATAAGTGTGAAAGTTTTATTTCACGAAGGATATACTCATTTTAATTATAAACTACGCAAATATTTCTTAGAATGAACAAATAAACATCTATTATTTGACACTAACTTTACGCCATAAAACGCGTTGAATAATTTGAATGATTTTTTTTTACAAAAAATCAATAACGCCTGTAACTAGATTTTTAAAATTTCCATAGTTTAATGTATAAATATAGAAACAGGTACACTGTTGAATCCATATGTTCGTTATTTTTATATATTTTCAATTCATTTTAAACATAACAGTTGGAAAATTTGATAATATCAAATAAAAAATTGTGACGTCCGAAATAAATTTAATATTAATTAAATTTATAAATTATTATTCCTTTATGTATTGACACACTCTCGCAAATGTGTTCGCGAAAAATTTTCATCAAATGGTGTTCTATTATAATTGTGAATACCCTTAACTCCAATTCTTGCAAGTCCGCATTCTTTTTACGTTTTCGAAAGAACTGTTACATTTTTGATGTTATACTTCTTTAGGAGCGTTTTGAAAAAATGACGATAGTGAAATTTTAAGATTCGTCACACAAAAGTTACAGTATGAAGTTGCAGCGGTTGCAGTCTCGAAACAAAAACTATTAGCACCATCGTCGCCTCTGTTCACTGTTTTCATATTCATAGTATTTATCCACATGTTTCTAGTGTCTACATTCATACACGTGTTTTAGTTTCATATAAGTGCGATTTATATATATGCTGATAAATTATATTCAGTAGTGATTTAAATTCAATATTTTGATTAATAAATTTACTATTTGTAAATATTAGTGAAAAATTGTGTTTATAGACTTTTTCAAATGCTCCAATATAATCTCTATCTTATCTATCCGTATGTATTATTTAATGATGCCAAAGAAGTATAACTTCTCAGGCGTATACATAAGTACACGCACCTTTCTTTTTTTTAGTAATTTATTTAACTGATATGCATCCAAAACAATTGCTTATGTGTACGAAATACTGACGCTCTGCATTTAGTTTATTTTGGCATAAAAAAATTTGGAACAAAAATTTATAGGGTTGTGAATTTCCGAAATACTTTGGATTTTTTTATCCTCAAGAGAAATATTACAAACTTTACATAAGAGATAGACATAAATTATTTTAAAGTTTTTTGCAGATCTCATAAATCTATGCTGTTCGTTCTCATATTAATTTGTTCTGTTTTTAGCAATATATCCAGAATAACAAAGGAAATTTTTTGTGTATTTTGAGGGAGAGATATTGCTATACATTATGTAACCCTAATTTTTAATAAATAAAATATACCCTTAATATATCTGACATGATGTAGCTTCGAACTGTTGAATAAATTTTGAAATAAATATAGTTGTTTTAGAGTTTATTTCTTACGTATAAACAAACCGGAAAAATATTTTTTTCCGGTTTAAACTAACTAGCACCGTCTCTTTATAATATCAGTACAGATAACTAGTACATACATACAAAATTTAATATATATAATTTCGCTCATAGCATACGGAACTCAAAACTCAAAAACATTTTTTTCATATTATATAGCCGGATTTAAAATAGCATCTATTCCGCTTCGCTCTTTCTTACACATGTTCGTTATCTTTGGTTTGCCGAAAATCTAAAACGTTTCTTGAGTATGAATTATACTCAAACTTTTAATCGCACTCATAGGGATCTTTAACACATTGACTCAATATTTCTAAAATCTGAGAAATAACCTACATTTTAATTTGAATGAATATGAAAATATGACCAATCCTTCAGACCTTTTATTCTATGCACTCTCTTATTGTATAACAGCTCTCAAAAGTAGTACCATCCGATGAGTAATTTTGTATGTGATGATGTACGATTACGTCATGTTTCACCGTTATAACATTAAAACCCTTAAGACAGCTTATAGGTTGCTAAGTCCCATAATGAGAAATTCAAACTTTACCATGACATAGACTATGTCGGGAATTTATTGAATTCTGTGGTCAGTAACATTTATGAAATGAATGCAGTAATTCAGTCTCTCCATTAAACAACATATGTCCTTATGTTGTGAAAAATGTTAGAGAGCTTCAATGGACAATTACGTATCGTTTTGTTTGATTTCATAATAGGTATTTTTGGACCTAATTTCTTTCAGTACTGACGTATATGGCTTTCTATTGCCCGTTTTTTTTAAATTACTTAATGTTGATTATCTCTCATCCTTGAGTAGAGTAGCGTTTTATACAACTAGTTGTTAGAAAAGATATAATCATAGTGTATTTCACCTGCTTAGAGTCCGCAATAATTTTTCCGAACGTTTACCCATTTTTCGCATAATTACATTGATCTGCCCAATATTGTGAAGTTCACATAACCTTGACATTTGCTTTTGCTCCATGGACTGCTTTTAAGAAGAAGTGAAGAGGTGAAGACCATTATTAAGTTTCTTGTTAATAATTTTGTGTTCCAAATATTGAATATATTTGGCGTTTATTTTGTAGATGAACTTTTGATTCTTGAAACGTTTACCCATCTTTGCTAAAGATGTTGTAATACAACGAAACCTAGGTCGTGGTAATGAACTTAAAGAAAGTAGAAATAATACTGCATCACGTAGTTTCCTTTAATTGTAAATTTGAATTTGAAAAATAATTTGAATTAAAATAATATTTTATATTTTCATCATGTAAATGACAACAAATATATTGGCGGCAGTCTAAGCCACGAGTTAGGCAAATATTTGTTTTTATGAATAGGATGTAAATTATTTTCTGTTCTAATGGAGGTAAGATTTTGAATTTCTTGTAAGCTATGAGATTCAGAATCACCGCTATAGCGGTAAATTTTCCAGTAAATTTCGGATAAATTTTTATTAGTACATTATGTTATAAATTTCATTTCATTAGTTTCATAGATGAGAGGGGGATATATCTGTATGGATTTTCTTAGCAGTATCTCCAAAGCTGTCTTATATAAAAACCTAAAAATTAGTTCTGACTTCAATATGAGTCGCTCTTTCATCTCATATAACACAAAATATAAAAAAGTTGAGTACTATCGGCTCTCTCTAAAATGTTACTATGTATTTTTAGGTATCACCAAGTTATAGTAGATTAATATGATGTACGGAATTTTATGTTTCTACTCGTACATTACTCTGTTTCTAAGAAAAATATTTGTAAATATTAATAGAAATGAACGTTTAACATAATTGTTTTTTGGGATTTTAACGGACTGGTGTCAGACCAGAACTGGTACTCCAAAGGATAAAGGAAGTTAGGAGAAATAATTATTTTATTTGATTCCACTAAAATTGTTATATGAGTACTTCTAAGGATAAACTACTCGTTAATATTATGTGCCGATTAATATACTTTATTACTATGCTGCATTTAAAGTTTTTACGGACATATTCTCCTAAAAAATGGTTGTTAGAAATAAACAGACAGACTGACATATCATGAGTGATTTTATAAGTTTGATATTTTTAGGTGTTTCTGTAAAAATGAGGCGCAACTATAGATTGACGTAACAATGATATAATAAAAAAGTTATTAAGAAACTCTCAAACATGATATGGTTTTTAAATCGATTCAGATAATAATTGAACATATTTTAATCTTGGCTTAACCGATTGGGACCATTCCACAAATATTCTGAAGATCGAAGGCGTTTTGATTCAGACTTGAATAACAATTTTATGTATTTATTTAAGTGTTATAAAAATAAATAATTTAGTTTATTTCTCAAGTCAAATATTAACTTAAGAAATTACTGAATTTGTAATATTTTTTCAAAGATATTAGGTACCAATATTTTGTGGTAAGTTTTTTTTTCTTTTGAAAACGAGAAGCAATATTTTAGATAAAAGAAAATTATTTATTTACACTTCTAGCTCATTTTTTCCCACTGGTAATATTAGGAGCAAATAAAAAGGTTTACATATCAAAAAAATTATTAGAAATCAATTAAGTCAGGTCAATAAATTATAATTATAATTATGAACAATGAAAATGCAAAAAAAACATAGTTAACCATTTATTCGATTAAAAGGCTAAGGTTTACCTAATTTGTATTAAAGGATAAAACAATGAAAATGCAAAAAAAATTGTCTTACAGTTAGTTTAACCTGTCAAGCGTTTAATATGAGCTGTCATTCAATATCATTATACTTCCGACGTGACGTTCTTGCCATTTTTAATTTATTTTTCCTGAATATTTTTTATATTTTAATCAATAAAACTTAAGTTTGGTTCTTCAAAAGCATTCAAAGTGAAAGGGTCTGAGGTGGAAGTCTTATATTTTCATATAAAATAAGTAGTAACTATTTCATAATGTTATAAATCCAAGTATAATAAATCAAATTGTATTTTACTAATATTTAAATACAATTTTATCCTATCAGAATTTGCTTATGTATCAGCCCAGGTTAAATAATATAAATTCGAATGTTTCAACTCGAATTTAAATATATCAGAATTATATATCATAATATTAATAGGTAGATACATTAATATTGGAAAGTAGCAAACAGCAGAAGACACAAATATCCCAGCCGGTTTCGAAGCCGTGTCGATTTTACTTACATTTTCAAGTACATAAAGTATTTAAGTTAATACATAAGTTTAAAATTAAAATATCTAGTTTAAACAGAAAACAAACAGAATTAACGAACTCATTTTAACCGGAATTTTCCATATTTATTATCAGGACTACCAATGAGCATTTACATTTGAAATATGTATTTATCTCATCACGCTATTCATAATACAAGTTTCGAGGTAAACTATTCCCATAAAGTTAGTAACTTACTGTATCCGCCAACACTGGAAAGTTATGAATATTATTTCGAGGAAAGGGCATATAAATTTTCATCCCGTGAGACCGAGTGCGCAGAGTTGTGTAAGAAAAAGTGTTTTTCATCTACTTGTATTGTATACTGCATATACTTTCGTGAAATAAATTGCGACTGCAGCAACGAAATGACTTTATTTGTGTGTAATATTTTTTGCTTGTATAAATAAATAGCTTAATAATTTCCAATACTGAGGATGTTTTCAATTCAGATATGAAGGCGAAAAAAATATTTAATCATTTTTCCATTTACTTTAATTGCTACCCTCCTTTTAAATATATTAACTTTAACTAATGTATTTGGAAATATATATGAGTAATTACCAAACAACAAATATGAACCTAAATTTCAATACTACTACACAGTGAATTGTAAAAGGGCACATAGACCGTAACTCAAAAATGTTAAAGCAAATGATGTGTTAGATTATATGGGGGGGATGAAAAAGAAGGGGGCTCATGGTATCTTGTGGGTGAAGCTTAAATGTTTCTTACCAAAAGATAGAAGGTAAAAATAATTTTTGAAAAAAAAGGAAAACGAACTCTAAAACAAATGTGAACATATTTTAATAATTTAGCCTAGATTTTCTTATCTCCTTTTTTCATGTAAAATTTAATTCGTTTATTTCATTCTTCTTCCTCAACCGAATAAAACGCATGAAGTATTTTAGTTTAACACAAATAATATTTATAACAGATGCTTCGAGAATTGAAGTTATAATTAATTTGTTATCACCACCGTGGCGTAAGTTAACAAATGTAGAATAATGTGAATAAGAAAGAATTAAAAATTGAAACGCAAAAGCTTGAAAAAGTGATAAAGGAAGGAAGTTATCTAAATCACCACTTGTCGAGAAAAATTAATAAATTAATTTTTTAGTCGTATCAATTACAAAGTCTTAGAAAATAGATGTCCAAAACATTTGGTGTTAACATAACGTACGTACGTAGCTACATTAACACATTTTACAAAATAATTGCACCGATTCACAAAATGATTGGATCATAGGTTTATATATTTCACAAATGAATGCTATAGGCCTAATTAATTATTTAATAAATTTCTCATCCATTAGCAATATTCTGTTAAGCAGAGAGAATTAGTAATATACTTTAATGGTAGTAGGAAACTGATAATTAACTTTAAATATTAAGAGTATCTTATGAGTAATATTGAATTTAAATGTCATTGTTTCCTTTATAATTTTAGAGAAATCGTCTTCTTTCATAGTGTAATCCATCGTTCCATCCTGTTTTAATTCATGGATCAGCAAATTCCTTGAGATTTAATGAAATAATTTTTTAGGTTTAGAAACAAAGAACCCCCTCGTGGTGTTTTCAATTTCCTCTCTGATTTTCAATTTCTTTTCATGTAAAAATTTACACATTAATTTAACTTTGTTAGAAGTGTATACCTTATAACAATAAATATAAGATAAACACTAGTAATAAAGTGATAATGAGATAGAAAGTGGGTTCATAGTTACTGAGGCTAATATAAATTTTCCTGATATCGATGGATATGAGTATTTGCTGCCGGCATTTCAACATATTACCTTGAAGTGAAATGATTCGATAATGTGATTATGACCTGGAAATTATCAGAAGTGGTCAAAATAGAATTAAAGAAAGACAAAATATTTTAAGAGTTTCAGAAATTTAATAAGAAATTTTACTTATAAATATTATGCTACACATCGTGAAAGCATTTATTGAACTTTTCAGTGATGAGGCTCCTCTAAAGTTACAAAACTTAGTAAGCGAATATGATATAACTCCATTCTTTACTTAAAACGGCAAAAATGGAATTATATCATTTCTGTTTCTCCGTATGTCTTCCTCTGTACTACAATAGCGTAGCTCTTTTAATTTGGAACCGATTGAAATTAAAAGTTTTAAGACGTACATTTTTCTGTCATATCCGTATCGTCGCTCTTTAATCGGGCCAAATGTGGAAATTAAGAAAAAATATTTTTTAAATTTTCGAACTACCTTCCAATATATTGAATTTTGGAGTGAAAATATTTGCTTTATTATGGACAGAATTAATTGAGATATAATTAAATGACCTTAAAATACAATTAATAATATTCAAAGTTATTTTGGATGCAGCGTCTCCTTCGCTGTGTTTGAAAAATATTTTGCTATCTTTCCCTGAGTTCCAAAATGATTCTTGTTTTTAACTTTCGTGGCCAAAAATATGGAAAAATAAGAGTAATTACCGTCGTAATGTATTTTAATCTTAAATAATTTTACTTAATTTTCATTTATAAACTATTTAAATAACCAAGCAATTTAATTCTTTTTTGACTACTCTGATCTGATTTTACATAATTCACAACTGCTTCATTCTCAACATCAAAATCGCAGAAAGTATCATCAATGCACCTTGCTATAGAATGAGTAATTCATAGAGGCTCAAGAAAAATATTTTTGAGGAGAAAGGTTATAAACAAATAGTAAACTGTGAAGTAATAGAGTAATTCATAAATTTTCCGCAAAGTAATACGTATTACCAGCTATTGGATACAATTTTGAATGCATCCTCAATTATACTCTGAAAATATACATAATGTTATGGAATAGAAATGTATATGTAAATAATAGTGTAATTGTCTAATTTAACTGATGATATCTCGGTTGTTGGTTTGACACTAAATTTAAATATAAACTTAAATTCCTTTACTATAAAGTTATTCTTAAATAAGATTAAGGGGCCCTTATCAAAGTTTCTGTTATATAATAATATTATATAATAATAGTAATAATAGCTATAACATATAATAATAGCTGCTTGTTAATTTTTCAAACCAAATATCGTTTGGTTACTTTTAAGCTAATATTTTATGATGCATAAAATATGTACCGGATAATTTTCAGAACACAGTTTTTTATCCGAATTTCCTTGCCGAGAATGCATGCTATATTTTGATAAACATCAGTGATGTTAACTCACCGCATTTTTCCTTGTCTCTTTAATTAGTTTAAATAATCGTCCACACTATTTTTTCTACTATTGCAAAAAATGTAGTATCATCATGCTATGTTTTATCATTTATAATGAAATGAAAGTCAAATTACAAGCTATCAATACCGGTATACTGTTTTTACATTTTAGGTAGATATCAATTAAAATTAAACTTAGTCAATTTAAATTCTCTAATAATTGTTTTTAAATAAATAGAAATTAAAATTAAATGCGTCATTATTATAACATATTAATTGATGAATAAAATTATTTATTTTATAATATTTCATATGAAATAGTAGCTGAATAACGAAAGGCACAAAATATGACATTATTAGTTTTAAGATTAGGCAATGACTGAAAGTTTCTGTTATATTTCTTTTAAGCATTTTAAAAATATACTAAAGATTGCTAAATATAATTTTATTGTTTACCTATTTAAAAATACAGCATTTAAAATAATGTATTAGTAATTTTATGCATGCTTAAATATTTACATTTATATATATATATATATATATATATATATATATATATATATATATATATATATATTTATCATGTACGAAATGATCATAGTATGGGTTCTGCTATCACTAAACTGGTTTATATTATTTATTTAGTTAGTCAAATTTTTCACAACTGGCAATCAGTTTGAAGCTACATATCTAAAAAATTAAGCCAAATAAATATTTAAATTTCTCTGCTCTACAAAACATAAAATATTTTAAAATATTGACTTAAACTAAAGTATATACCTACTTAAAGTTACATTGACTTAAATAAAATATTGATACACGGAAAACAATGACCCAGTTAAAATAGGCCTCAATCTTTAACTTCAGTGTGAGTCCATAAAACAACCACCGTGAATATGGAAAAAGTTGCAGTGGCGTTGCATTCTATAAGCCTTATGTGAATTTCGGAAGGAAAATATAATTTACGTTGAGTGCTGTTTCATGTCACTTGTTTGTTTCAAATTTTCACAAATTTTATTTGGCATTAGACTTTTCAAATTTAAAATTGTACGTCCTTCTGATCTATGCTTTATTATCAACTGGCGGACTGTCCTCGAGTTCTACTGGCAGAAGCGTTTATAACGTAGTTTAAAAGTAGTCAAATTTATTACAGGTTTTTAAAAAGATAAGATCGTTCCCCTAAATAATCCTTTTCTTTAAAATATCTTTAAAAAAGACACCGCCTTTCAATTTTTTTAAAATATTTATTATAACGAAAATTTTCATTTCAAAAATTAAAAATGGGGAATAATCCGTCATTCTGTACGAATTTATATATATATGCGTATCAAGACGGCTATAGGTCGGAATTCTTCAGCGATTTTGATTGTTCTTTTTTCTATCGATTGGTTATAACTATAATGTTAAAGTCTATTATTTTCATAAAGACCATGTTGAATTCAAGAAATTGAAGACCATCTTCTCTCTGCTCCCTGTTTTTTTTTGCTTTTTTAACTTTTCCTTACGATTGTTCCTTTAACAAAAAATTAAAAAACTGCATTCAGTTCTATTAAAAATAATTTTAAAATTATTACATTTTTTGTCATTGAATTACATGCGGCATTGTTAAATTTCAATTATTCCATTTATATATACTTTTTAACTTGAAGATCTTAGATTTTAACTTATTGTAAGTTATATAAATTATAAAATATATCTATTTATACATAATACTGTAATAACTGTCGAGGTTGCAATGCTTTCTTTTGAAAATATATTAAATGATATATTTTTAACCAGATTCAGTACAACCTCATCTGTTTAAAAAAATATTTTCTTCAAATTTATTTAGTAAGATCGACGCCAAAGGTTGTTTTGACATGATTCATTTAAAAATAATTATATAATTTTAAATATACGTTTCTACAACTTTTCTATCGTGTAGTAATTATTGAGGCATAAAATTTTAAGTAATTAAAGATGAATTCATAAATTTGTGTAATTCATAATGATTTTTCTATTATTTAAATATAGTTTATAGGAAAAATCAAATAGAGATAGAGATCTGACAGAAATCCGTAATCTACTTATTCTTACATTTCTTTACAATATTTTGAACAATTCAGGTTTTCCAACATATCTTAGAAGGATATTTTTTATTTATTTGTACATAGTTTAGAGCTCAGAAAACCAGCTGAGTCGCCTTTTCACAAATATTCAATCACATTTTATGACAAGTTCTTTTCTACCAAAATTGCAAAATTTGCAATTAACTGGTCGCTGATACCTTGAACTTGCTCTCCATAAATGTTTTCAATGGCAAAGAAGATATTGTCTTCCTTAATTCCATGTTATTCCCCTTTGTTCGTTTTCAAATATGCTATGAAAATAATTGTAATTAAGTATCATTTCATTTGCAGAAAGGGCTTGAGAGCGCGAACATAAATTAGAGCGTCAATGTAAATACGATATAATTAATAATGGTAGCATTTAAACTTGTTATTATACACTCTCGGTTACATGTTTTTAATTTTCCTGTAATTTCTTCTTATTCTGAAAATTTTATTTACTTAATAAGTAGATAAAATGTTTCCAATTTATTCAAGAGGATATTATTTTTGAATTTTACTAATATTTCTTCCCTTTTCCACGCAAACTAAACCACGAATCAAATTGCCAGTTCGATCATTGCTTAAAAAATATGATTATGTTCATAAAATGGAATTATATGCATAAGATAAAAAGGTATGTTATATTCATATAATGGTATCGTATCTCCTATTATATGAACGAATTATATATGATTATATTCATATAATGGGAGACAAATCACATTTTCATGTTTACTATATTATTGTACTTAAAATACTAAAAATAATAGTAAATATAGAAACAAATTCTAGCGAAACAATATTAATATTTTATCGATTCAATAGAGAAATATTTGTCTTAAAACGAAGTTTTGTAATTTCCAGTAAGATTACATAGGTCAAACAGGAAGAGATTTTAATACAAAATTAAAGAACACATTGCCAGCTGGCGAAATAATAAACCAGACACATCTCACTTTGCTAAACATCTCATTAAAAATAACCATCACCCTCATACTGATAACGCCCCCTATATATTACAAATAAATACAAAAGGTAATAAACTTAATATCCTAGAAACATTAGAAATAAACAGACATAAAAAAGATACCAAGATACCAAATATTAAATGAACAACTAAATATAATATCATCACCCATACTTAATATCTTCTAGATATAATATAAATATACAACATTGATACTACAGTTCCTTGGAAATTGTTTCAGCACTAATACACATATAAATATAAGTATATGTAATAAAAACAAAAAATTAAAAGAAATAAATAAATAATTATATGAATACACAAAACCGGAGATATGTAGAATTAGTGTATTATCTTGTCCTTACTCTCAAATACCCTTGCTTTTGTATAAATATATTACCGATAATAACTTCCATTTAATTTTATTACATACACCGTAAAGTTTGCATTGTATAACCTCACATAATAACAACAATTGAATTTATTATCCTCACTAAAATACTGGTATATTGTATAACTCACGGTAATATAATAAAATCTACACTGCGCCCCTGCAATAAACTCACTAACATAAGCAATGGAAAAATCCGCACAAACCAGGCTTCCGCTATTGTGTTTGAAACATATAAATGCTGTTGGTTGTTCCTAAGAGTTAATCTTGGCTAATACCCTACCTGAAGATGTTGTAATAGAACGAAACCTAGGTCGTGGTAAAGAAATTAAAGAAAGTAGAAATATTACTACATCACGTAGTTTCATTTAATTGTGAATAATGAATTTCTACAAAATTAATGCCAAATATATTCAATATAATGATTATATTAATTGGCATTACATATATGGTCTTTATATTTTTTTAAGTTTCTAAAATTCCGCGCAAAAAAGTTATGGGCAGCACTAATAGCTTAATATTTTTTTCAACTCAATAACGATTCCATTAAATAAATATATTAATTATATTATTATAGCAAGTTGAAATATGTAAGTGAAATGACAGCTGAAACTAAAATGGCATGGTAAAAAAATTAATTAGTAGAACAAATCCATTTATTATTATAAGCTATTATTTTGAGTGCGATAAACTACAATTTTTTAATAGTAATTTTGTACGACTTATACAATTTGTGCATATTATTACTTAATATTTGGCCGTTATCAATTAAGTTTAACAGTACTTTACACTGATAACAAGTAATAAACAAACATGTAATTGCATTTACAAATACCAAACTGAGTTAAAATGGTCTCAATGGGACAACTGATAATTATGAAAAACGAGAAACTAAAATATTCAATTATTTACAAATAGATTCTAAAGTACTCGACACAAATAATGAGTACTAAATCCGTAGATAATTTGTTTACTAATTACTACAGCGAGCTAAACAGAATCCCACTGAGATAGCAGATGGAATCTTTCCAATTCTATTTTCGTTTACGTAACGGATAAAAGCTATTCTCTGTTTTTCGAAAAGCAATCGGTAATTGATATATTCCCTAAGGCCGGATATTGACTTAAAAGCAGTTTTCAAAAATTTTCCGTCAATTAGGGTTGAAAACTGGTAGGTTCTATAAATACAATCTTTAAATATTTGCCAGCTGTGCTTCCGTCATATTCGTCACGTAAAAAAAATTTGTTAATAAAATGTGCTTTAAAATAATAATAAGGTAATAAAACTTCGCAAAAAATAATACAGATGAAAATTTTAAATATTTTAAAACATTCTTTAAATACTTTTTGTACACTAATCCTCTAATGTTCGAGATTCGGTATTACAAATTCCTCTTTTATTTTTGTTTTGAAATATTGAACATAGTGAAGTAAGTTTTGTAATGAAATATATGGGTAACTTAGTTATATAATTTAGCAAGTGTTGCGTAAAATTAATGAAATGGCATAACAGGCGCCGTTATTTTTTCACTGTTTCTGGAAGACTTATTTTTCATGCGAGCTGAAACAGAACATCCTCCACATTGATGTTTTCTGTTGAATTCACAAAACATGGAATGGGTATAAGTATAGCAAGGAATAATATTTATTTCAATTAATATCATTTTTCTACCAAAATATTAATAAATATAATACCATTATGAGCATAACATTGTATTTCATATAAGGGAATTAATTTTAGACATATGTTTCCTTTGGTTTAATTTTAGTTCACTGCGTGCCAATGTTTATCTGCTAATAAATAATATTTATCTAACAAATAATATTTAGGAAAAGTAATTTTACTAACTAAAGCACACAAGTTAATAAAGTTTTAATAACAATCAAAAGTATATAAATTCTAATAACAATCAAATTTAAATTATTTAAAAAATTGGATAGAGTTTCAAAAAACCAATTTCAAATAAAAATTTTACTCTAAATTATTAAACATATGTTTCCACATTACAATATAAATGTTTGCAAAAATTTGCAATCCAAGATGTATTTACACTGGGTGTGAACGAATATTATTTAGAAGAGACTAGGTTAATGAAAGTCACACGAGTAATCCTGTACGGCAAGGTACCTCTATAGAATCATGATGGCAGGCTTTTATGGAAGGATTGTCTACTGGGTTGGTGAAACCGTCAGAAAATTAAAAATGTCTAATCATTGTACATATCGGTAATGAAGAAGATTTTTTGGAAGATGGAGAGCTCATTATCGAGACGAGGTAGTTTGACACCGATTACCAAGCGGAAACGAATGCACGTGTTTTTGAAGAATAGTTCCATAGAAAATATATGTAAACTGCCAATAGATAACTCTTCATATTATTCAAAAAGGCTTAAACGCAAACAAACAACATAATGGAAAAAAAGATATAGGAAAATGGATGAGAGTCAAACTTGTAACATATTATAAGTAATCGATAAAAGCAGTTAATGGATTTGGTTCGCCGAAAAAAATTTAAACATTTGAGCTATGCTCTCGATGAAAAAGTAACGAAAAATTTATTGATAGACTGCCACCATAGACTGGGCACAAAAGAAAAGATATGTTACGAGAGATAAGATGACTTTTAAATTAATCGACATTAAAATATTTCTACGCGAAACAATTTCATTAATAAGCCCCGTGGCGTGGCAGAAATGTATGGGTTATGTGTTCAAAGAAGAGTTGCGGATGGCCGAGTTTAATGGTATAACAGAGAACTAACAGATAGGTTTATAATTAGTATCGGAGACTCAACGTTGAGTTCTGTGACTTCAGAATCTGATACATCTCTGATATAGGTGTAATCTGCAATTGTTATGATGTATATAGTGTATGTATATTAAATATTGGTGCATTTTACGAATGAAGTTCATTGTGATGCAATTCAGTGTATTAATTCATTGCGATGTGATTCGTGTTCAAGTGTACTCTGAATTGTTTTTTTGTGAAATAATAAAGTGTTTTTTGTATTTATATATATTGATATGAAATACTAGTACATATGATGTATGTTTTCTTTGTGATGTAATTGTATATTTTCTTTAGAATATCAATATATTTGGTATATTTATACACTAGTGTATTATATACTTTTAAGAGTTCTTCTAATCACTTCTCAAAAATTAAGTAATATTTCTTCCGTTTTGAAACAATTTAATTTTCTGGGTCCTAACTAACATTTAATTAAATTTATATTACTTATGTATTTAGAAAGTAAAGCATTGTTTGTTAGTTGAATAGAAGGGTGTATACTTGATAGATTGACGATAGTTGATAAAGATTTGCCGATGGTGCTTTACTAGTAGAGATTCGGCTACCAACAATTTTTTAAGTGCGCCAAAATAAGAGAAGAATTTTTCTGGCATTATTATATGTTTTTATGTAACCATAATATTAATGAATTGAATGGATGGAAAAATACGAACAACGATAACACATCATCATTGGTTTATACATTATATTCGATTTAATTAAATGACATATTCCACTTAGTGTTACCCGTTTAGAAGGGACTCGTCTAATGTAAGTGAATAGGGAGCAAAGCATCCAAGTCCTGACTCGTGAACTCCAACCATAGAAAGGTACAGTAAAAATTGGCATTCTATATTTCATTTTTATCTCCTATATTTTTCACGGCAAATACATTATAACTGGAAGCTATAAAACACTTATGCATCTGAATACAAGTACTTCTTATAAAAGAATTTTATTTTAGGACTTTATAAACTGGGTATAACGTACAAAAAAAAACAGGAATAGCAAAGAAATTTAACGAAATGTTTGCTCGTTCTTATTTTGGGATCAATAAAATATTAAACAATTCAGTGTGGGAAAAACTCAAGTCAATCTGATCACATCAAAAAATAGTCCTAGCGTAAACCTATTGAATATTGTAGATTGCCTAGAGTGTATCTATAGTGTCTATCCATTGAATCGTCTAAATTACAATTACTGGCAAAATAACGTGGAGGTCCATGAAGAGCAAAATATTTTTCTCTCCCACGCTGAGAGACTAGCATGTATTAAACCAGTGGCAGAATATCGTACATATGTTTTTAATAACAATCTTGTATGCTTTGACTATTATTCAACAACAAACGGCGAAAGTGATTTTTTATCACGAAATATGTCACTTTCGTCTATTAGTTTCCAATTGGTGTCAAATTTTATTTTAATGTGACAAAAGATATGAAATTTATCCTACATTTTCAGAAAGATGGCTCAATATGGTTTGATTTTTTGGAATTTCCCTTTGCTCCGCATACATTTTATAAAATTTTCATTTTAGAAGGCGAATTTGTCATTAGTTAGATTGCAAAGTAAACTACTTCATGTACTTGTAGTATGCACAAATTCTAGTAAAATTTGAAAACAAATCTAAAATATTACTTTTTGCAATGCATCTTACAGTTGCAAAGAATGTTCGGTGCTCGGTGTCTTCTACTATGTTTTTACTACTCATTATTCGATTGAATAACAAACTAAAATAAATTTGAATGGAATTTTTTAAATTTACGTATGAATTTTATTATGACTATAAATTTAAAAGACTATTCGTGTTTAGTAAAAAAGGCAAACATTCGAAAGGCCATCCGAGATTGGTGTTATTTTTGGCACCAGCTAAATTCTCTACACATTGAATAGATCCATTAATCTCAACAAGTTGCATGACTCAAGACTATATAAAATTTAATACTTTGCGTGACGCCAGACAACAATTCTGAAAACAATATTTATGTATTCCATTACTTTTGTTATGTGCGCCTTAATAATTTTTTCACACGTATTCTCAGTGAATAAACAGGACAATTCCGCAGTTTTATTTCATGTTATATTTGAAATGTTTAATATAGTAGATATTAAGATTTAGTAGACATTAAAATACTCGTTATATATAATGAGAGCTGGCCATTACGAGATAACATCGCTGATAATGTATTGAAGGTTTTATCTCGAGTTGTGAAATGAAAATAAGCTCTTTTATCGTCTATGAATATCATGAGTCGACTATATATGTTTAAAGGTTTCATGTATTAAATTTATAATATTTACAGACAATACTTATATATCACACATACCACATATAATAGACGTATTTATACATACAATATTTATAATATTTACCGACATTATATATTATAATAATATAAGTTTAGTAGGCGGACTGTTGCTATTAATATAGTTTTGTTTGTATTTTCCCCTCCTTATGGATCGGTGTGATTTTCAAAAAGTGGTCGACGCGTATTATGATAAGGATGAATGTCTGAAAGATGACATAAAAAGTGGTCCGAATGATGAAATAAATTATCAAAATTTATCTCGTATTAACATCCCCCAAAGAAATTAAATTTATCTGTAGTCAGTTAGTCACTGCAATATAAATGTCTTATTTTTTGTTAACTTGAAATATTTTTTAAAAATTTGACGTAATTTTAAGGGAATATTCTAAGTGAAATGTAATAAAATATTTTTATGTCATCTAAGGGAATGAAGAAATTGTCAGAATATCCGAAAAAATAATAACTTTAACATCACTGGGCCGAGTTTCAAAATCTCTTGATATATTATGTAAATAAAATATGTTATGAATTTTGCATGTAAATTTATATCAATGGATACTTTGTCTCCCTGATAAATATATTCTACTGATATATTGATTTTAAATATATTTCTGCAGAGAATGCTATTATCGGGCTGCGAAGCAAACATGATTCAGTTATGCGTAGTGTATACAAAGCCGGAATCTAAATTCGTATAAATAGTTATTGTCTGTCACACTCTCCGACTGATCGACCATGTGCTCATTTCGTTTTATTTGTGACTTAACATTTTATAACTCAAAATTTCCTATAACACTGTAATTTAAATTTCTTACTTTTATTTGGCTTACGTTTCATTTCCATGAAAATAAATCTGTTATTCATTAAATGAGAAAAAAGGAAAGGAGCTCAATATCTGTCAATATATATTAAAAACAATCATATTAAAAAAATGTCAATATATATTAGTAACGTAAATAATTCTTTATGTTTCAAATGACAATATTAAATTTCCCCTCTTCAAATGTGCCATGGTACCGTATTTCATATTAAAAAAATAATCCATCCTCACTGGCCTGAATTTCTTGCTTTCTCCATATCTTCATTACTAATTTTGAAGTGTGCCCTTCGTCAGGATATTGAAATTTTAAATGAACCTTATACCAACATATTTAATTAAATAAAAAAATAATAAATCTTTTTATCAACGTCCTTATTAAATGCATTAAATCTTATTTATTATACCAAATACTATAATAATAATAACCAGGGAAAACTTTTTCACTAGCGATGAGCCATCCATTGCAACTATACGGACGCATTCTCCGAACAAGTCTAATAACTGGTGGAGAGGGCCCGGAAAATCTGTTTTCAATTTAGTAAACGGTGCGAGATGCTTGCTTATAGCGATACGTATTTGGCCTAGTAATCAAACATTATATCCCGAATTAAAATATTGATATGGCAATTTTAGAAGAGTAAATTAAACATTACTCGAAAAATACATTTCGCAGTATTATATATTCTGTGGAATATAGTTTCAAATGGTTAGTTACATGAATTGAACAATATTTATTTCAGATATTTCATGGCGCCTAAGAAATACGCAATAATATAAACGAAAAAGTGCATTCCTTTTCTCGTTATTTCCAAATTATTGAACCAAAAGTCATGAAAATTACATGAATTGTAGAAACTAACTAGATGATGGCGAGGATATGCAATTATCTTAGAGCGACTATCCTAGATCTTATAATTTTAGGGATTTTCACCATATTTCATGCTGGTTAGAAAATATGCAATTTAATAACATGTGGAAAATACTATTAAGGAGTATAAATAGGGAAGACCTACACATACCGGTTACTACAAGTCAGATTTTCTTAGTCTCTTATCCAATCTCCTTCAAGGAAAATAATAAAAAAGTTTATAATTAAAAAAAACGTTTGCAAGGAGGAAAAATCTATAAAAATAGGATTAAAATTCTATATCTGCTGAGATGATGTAAATTTTTAAACGATTGCCCGTCCACTAGATTTTTTTTAATATTAATAATGCCACGATTTCCAATACAAATAGATAAACTAGTTCAGGTGATTGTCAAGTATATATTTTGACCCTAGTTATAATATTTTGTACATCTGATAATAAATGAAATATATTAAAAAGAAATTAAACTAGAAACATAAAACATATTAAATTAGAAACATTCCATTATGTATTTTACCAAAATGGCCTTAAATTGATATATTAGATAGAATGTGGAAAACGGGACTGTATCATTATGTTTTCTTCATATATTTACAATGTTGGTTTTACGACCTACCTAAAAATAATAAATATCTTAATATCTATCTTAATGACGTCGATAAATATCTTAATGACGTCGTTTGAAAAGGAACAGTAAAAAGCATCATAAGATAAAAGACAAGAGCGGGTTACTTTGAATACTTAGTAATGTAACACCTCGACCTATTGGACGTGTTTATTTGCTTACTAAAAATATCAAGAGGAAACTACAGATTGACTCAAAAAGTTACACAAGTTCACGCACCAATAATTTAGTTCGTTTTAAGGAATTTCCAAAAGTAAGGAATGAGATTAAAAAACGTATATCATTTCAAATTAAAGATAAATCTAACTAATATATATATATATACAAACATTACGTTCATCAATGTAAATACGCAGACAACAGGTGAGGGATTCAGGACGATTGTGCGAACTTCAGATAGGCCAAATAAACTAATAATACATCATCTCGAGTCAGGAGTGTGGGTAATGTTACAAACAAGGGGTTATTAAGGTAATTATTTAATAGTTCATAAAAATGTATTAACAAAAGATATTTCCTTTAAAGCTGATTAAAATTTAAAGCAACCAAATAAATGTGGTAATTTTTTTTATGTGTAAAATCTATTTCTCCAGTACTTTCTCCAGTATGAATGGCAAGTTACTGCATATGGAAATGTTCCATTTACACTTTGATATTTTCAAGGATACTACGGACTAGAACCTTAGTCAAAACTAAAATCCTTTTAATATTTTCCCACATACACAGTATTATATTATCTTATAACAAATTCAAGCACCTGTAG
The DNA here is from genome assembly GCA_039881145.1 of Druceiella hillmani. Taxonomy (NCBI): domain Eukaryota; kingdom Metazoa; phylum Arthropoda; class Insecta; order Lepidoptera; family Hepialidae; genus Druceiella; species Druceiella hillmani. The sequence goes on from JAYKKI010000045.1 coordinate 15,792,375, forward strand.
GCCTTCTGATAGATTTCGATACTATTATTTTGAAATTAAAGAATAGTCGTTATAATTACACCTAGACCTTCCACGAATAAAATTTTTCGATAACTGTCCTATTTAACTCATAACTGTACACCAAGAGAAAGTAAGCAGGAAAACGTTCTTATGGTACAAAGGCCTACATTAAAATGTGGCTTATGGCGCAAACTGCTTTATAATACTGAGCCAATATAATTTAAAACTGCAAGAATAGTTTTTAATCAACGGCAAATCAAAGACAATGAACAGTGCCGACCACTGAGAAAATATCATTTATCATAATGAGAAACAAAGTTAGGTCCAAATGACTCATCTTGCTGACCTCAAATTCAATAATGTAAGTCAATGATTTGAAATGTCCAAATTATTGTTTTCTGAATCCGCAAGTAATTGGTGAAAATCTTATATCTGTCCCCAATAATTTAATTATAAAAGACAATATTGTTTTCAACTTGTTTAAGTATCATTCTGTAATCAGAACAGACCACATTTATCAGTAGTCCACAATCTAAGTTCATAAGCCTGTAATCTACTAAATTAGGCCCACTAGAGATGGTGAAATGATTATAATGGAAATTGTGCTTGGAAATTTTGGTTTTGTAAGGAGACACCTTCTTTGTGTGTTTCTTTGTGTGGAAAAATACCCTCCCCTATTTCTTTAGAACTACCACGGCTATTTTTTTAATATAATTATCTTTATGTTTTTAAGCCCATTTAAATATACCTTGGAAATATTGCTTAGTGAGTGTGTTAATTGATAGTGTACTCATAGTAAATGCATTAGGAAACGTTGCACTATTAAACTTGTCTTATGACATGACCAAGGAACCTCGCTTCGGGTATGACCATATTTGTTTATATACAGTTTACCAGCTCTTTTCGTAATGATTTTACAAACTGAGAAGTCCTTTTATTTAATTACCATGAACGCTTTAATTAAATTTACTTGTGAGTACAGGAAAACGGGCTTTTGGTGGAAATGTAAGGAAAACTAAATTTTTTTATTTTATATATAGGAAGATATCATGCTAAATATTTTCATAGTGCATTGCAAGTTAAGAATTTTGTCGGTATATTATGTTCTTACCGTTTTCATTTAGACAGTTGACAGTGAAAAATGATTACACATAAATTGACCCGACGAAAACTAAGTTTGTAGTAATATTGCCAGATTATATATAACTTTAAAACCTACCCTTTGTAGTCAAAATAGTAGGGCTCTGTTTTAAACGTAAGTCAGCCTTGTGATCTTTACAGATCTCCGCGGGTATTTGAATTAAATACAAATTTTCATCAAAAGTTTGGCAGCAACACCCCGTCGATAGTTTTGAAACTTGTCAAGCAATTTAAAGCATTGTTTTACCTGCTAGTAATGTCTAGCCTCTCATAAGTGAAAATAATAGTAGACCTCCTTATTCTAAGCAGAAAATAATTTAATGTTTCATATTGACTGTAGCATGAAGAGGGCATGACCAGATAATTAGGTTTGTAACGAAGTCGATTGGAATATAACTCCAACAAGTAATAGCGTCCAACGTGTTCATTAAAATATAAAGACTTCTTTTTATTTCTTGTTGCAGAATTTTTTCCTAATATATCATTAGTAAGCTAATAAAAAATGAGCCAAAACCTAGTTAATTAAATTATTTTTAAAACTTTCAATTCGTCAGTTCGGTTTTTGTGGCGTAAGACTGTCGTTGTTGGAATTCTTGAAATAGCTTTCTTACTTAATCATATTGCTTTAAAAAGAGATTCTTCCGTGTAACGTTTTATAGTTTTTGAGTACTATTCGTACTGAGTATAACCAACATACTTTGGTTTACACAGTACACACTACGTAAATGGAGAGTAGTAGTTAAAAGCCCAGTAAATAACCTGTTTTTTTAAATTTTCTGTGCCCAAAATGAAAAACGAAAACGCTGTAAATTTACTTGTTGGTTCTTCTATATGCATTGTTTGGAATAAAGTAAATTGGTTTAAAATTTTATTTAATCAGACCCAAGTTAATAGTGTTACAATTAAAAATTGGAATAGAATATTCGGGATTTCAGAATTTAGGGGATGAGAAAGTAGTTAGAAAAAAGTTTTTGAAAGGCAGGGCGATGATTTAAATATACTTACTAAATTACTCCCAAAGTAATAATGAGATTAAAAAAAATAACTAATTATTTCAATCCTTGATCACATCGCATTTTTAAAAATTGTTGTATTTATCAAATCATCATAATGTTAATTGTGTATTATTCCAAATGTTCATCATCATCAAAACCAAATAAATCTACACTAAGGTCCAGAACATTGATCAAATGAGTTCTACTCACATTTGACGGGTTTTATTTTATTTTATTATATTATTGTCGATGACACGAATATTGCTTGGTATATTAAAACGAAACTTTCATCATTACGCGGTTTATAGCATCCAGATGAACGTAGTGTCTATGTATATATATATATATATATATATATATATATATATATATATATATATGTGTGCAATATAGATTCAAGTGCAGTGAGTTTATTAAGTTTATCAGGTGCATTTTTCAGTTTCAGGCTATTGCGGCCACTAGGAAAAAATACCTGAACAAATCCATAATGCAATATAAAAAGAAGTGAGTAGCTAATTAAAATACTTATTAATTACAATTTTTATTTTACGAAATAAAACATACAGTTCTTGATCCGAGTAAAACCATTAAAAAATAGCCATTAAGAATACAGTTAATTATTTCTAAATAAGTATTATCCATAGACTATTTAAACCTGGTCAAAAAACAATCACATTGATAGCCATTAGTTTAAACCTTAATGTGTGATTATAATAAGTAACTATTTAACAAAATTCAAATTCCGAGCACCAGTTATTTACACCAGTAATTTACATTTCCTCATCCCCTACTACGAATAATTTATACGAAAAAGAAAAATACAAGCGAATGATTTTTAATACTAAATGTTGACTTCACTTTACATATCTACTTTTTACGGTTACCTTGTGTAATACGTGGTTCATAATTTAATATTCTTCGGTTGATTTTCAACTTCTGACAAGTGGCTGAAAGGGGCTTTGCGTTGCAAAAGAAGTAACCTCATAAGTACCAACTTATGAATTAAAATAATTTTTTTAATGCGACTTGAAAGTGTAGCTTCGTACTAGAAACGCAAGTTAACATCGTATTCAAGTGGGCACTTGCTTATTACATAAGTACATGCTCCGTTGGAATATAGCATATTACTTAAGAAAAAATATTTGGATTTCATTTAGTCTTTATATATACCTAAGGAGAAAACAGGAATATCAAGGGAAAAATGGATTTTTTCTTAAAGAAATAATAGAATTCGGAACCTTTCTTATTGAAGATAATTTATATTTTTCCGATTCCTCTTTTTCATCTGACGAAAGGAACGCTTTGATCCTCAAAAGCATATCGCTTTCAAGGACGAAAACGTTCCTTTCGTCCTAGTAAAAAAAGTTAGGAAACGAATTTTTTTTATTATCGTATCTTTACAGAACGTTGCGTAAAACTTTATTTATTATTCTGGAGTAAACTTAGAATCAATATTCCATAGTTCTGCAGTTTAAATTGGTATTGAAATAATTATATTCAAGAAAGATAAAAAATAATAAGAAAGATTTATGGTATAACTTTTCACATAATTTAATAGTAAGAAAAAGCTGACTATTATTTAAAGAGTGGTTTTTCAACTATGGTTTTTCATTTTCCACGTTACTTCGTGATGTCATGAATTCTATTTAATTACGTCCTTTTGTGATGACATTAATTATATTTACCACGTCACTCGTGGTGTCGACAATTCTACTTAAGCAAAAACCTTTAAACATTTTTATATATTATTTTGTTACGCTTATTAATTTTTCATAAGCACTAAATAAATATATTCGGGCTGTTATATAGAATGTGTAATATAAATTGATAGATCTATATTAATTAATTTTTGGTCTTTTGAAGTTTTTATTCAATATTTTCATTTTCTAAATTTTCATGAAGATATGTTAATATATAAACTATATAACATTTTGACACCACCGATATAAGGGATATAATAACTGAAATATTAAAAGATAGTGATAAATGCCCTGAGACAATTTTTTTAGACAGGATTCAATGTTGCAATGAAACGATTTGAGCTTATTTCTTATGCAACATGGAATTAACTTTATACTGGTTAAATTTTATTTCTTGAAATTTTAGTTTTAAGTTCAGTCATGTTAAAATAAAATAATTCGTTCTAAGCGTATATTATTTAAACTAGTGAATACGAAATACCTTAGATAATTTTTCTGTTTGTAATAATAGAATAAAAATAATATTTTCGATGTAAATAATTTTCCCATGACTGGTAATTTATGATTTAAAATATCAATAATATCTTAAAATTTTGAAAAAAAAACTTATAGATCTTCTAAGATATGAAAAACATAATTAGATTTTACCAGTAACATGTGTTGTAGTAAATTTTGTCCGTGGCTTCACCCGCTTTGTTTTAGCTCTTGTCCGTGGTATTTAAGCAGATCCCTTTCCCTCTTTTTTGGGCTCATGCGCAAATTAAACTCTATAAGATAACTATGTAGTTTAAAAAAAGACTTTTATGACTGAATATATCTACTCGTCAATAGTAAAATCTACTAATATAAGGGTTCATAAATGTTTAAAAAATATTTTTACCAATTTTTATTTATCAAAACAATTTTTATTATACTTTAATAATCATTAACGATTGACAATAAGTACATTTTGTTGCAAATATTTTTTATTACCCTTGTGAGGGCAAAATTTCTTTAAAGCGTTTATGTTGTTTGCTCAGTTCTTTTAAATGATATATAGCCTATTTATTATCTAGGATTGATTATCTGTGTACAAAATTTCATAGACACTTGTTAAATGATTCACGCATAAAAGAAAGAAAAAAACCACGAAAGAAAAAAGGTTTCGCTTTCATTTTATCAGTAGGGACTTTTCTTTTCTGGTAAAACTTATTTAGAATTGCTTTAAATCAATTTATTACAATTAATGAAAATTATCAAAATGTTCTTCACGACGAGCTATATTTTGCAATTACAGTTTCATCCGCTGGATTTTGGATTTAGCGCAAATTTTTCCTAAGCCGATATAATTAAATAAACACTTCTTTAAATAATTTTAAAGTTTTTGCAAGTTTAACAATCACAATGCTTCCTTTCTTATTGACATGTTAAAGAACTAAATTTTTATTGTTAACGGAACCAATGTTCATCCGACGTAAATAATACAATTTTTTTAATTAAAAGTATAATTGATCCGAACTTACTTCGTAGTACTAAGATCCTGGTAATAATCTATTTTTTCTACTACACAAAAGATACACACGTCAAATTCTAAAGGATTTTATAGCAACCAAGCTATTAATTTAAATAAAACAAGCTTCCGAATTTGGAATTTCTATCATATTATAATTCAGAATTTTTAGGTAAACAAAGAAATGAAAAAAGTCTAATAAAAATTTTGGCCAAAAAAAATTTAAACCGCTTCAAATAAACCAAGAATAAAAATCGCATTCAAAAGTATGAAATAATTAAAATATATGTACTGATTCGAACTTTTGTGGTATAATATCGTTTTCGTACATGAGTAAATTTTCAAAATCCCGGTACCGCGAAAGACTTTTTCAATCCGTACCAAGTCGATGCTTCTCACCTCTGTCATGTACATGCACACCTACACATACATATCAATTCTACATTTCACTTGGTACTTATTTCAAAAATCGATAGCAGCGGTAGTATTTTTCAAACTAAATTATATACGAAAATGATATTGTGCCGCAAAACTTCCAATAATTACTCGTATTCTTATTACTTTATACTTTTCAATTATTCGTGTGACCGATAACGTCAGGAACTTACTATAAATACAAGAAAAATAATATTCCATTTATTTAATTCGGAAAAGATTTTTAAGGCATTTAGTAAACCCAAATATATTTATCCCTATATACATACAACATACACGCATACACACATACAAAAATACAGTCCTATAAATTATATTATCTCTATCGGCTTCACCGCAGTAAATGTTTCAGGTTGTATATACTATATGTCTTTGTATGTTAATTATAATACTTGCCTACTTAAGTCGTATCAAAACTTTAGAGTTACTGTTAGATAATCTTGAAACCTATATCAACTATATCATCTTTAGATAATCTTGAGACCTATATCCAAACACCATCATGGCACCTATTGTGTAGATTGTTGAGAAATTCTGTAAGTACCTTGAATATAAATGGTCAAAGTGTAATCAATTTTTATGATACTACGCAGAGCATAATAAAAAATGTATTACACTTTGGTGAAACGTATGAGGTAACATTCTCAAAAAAGATAAAAATAGGGTCGAATTAAGAGCGGTCCTTTTTCGTAATTGTTTAAAAATTAGTTTAAATTTGAGCCGTAACATTTGTTAGTTTCAAGTAATTATTTCCCAAAATAAATATTGTTAAGAAACAATTTCTTTTCTAATGGTTGTAGTTAGAATAATATAAAATTATTAATAATTTTTGACATCACTGGAAGCAATTTTGCGTAAAAAATGGGAAAGAAGTCGATTTTGCATGTTTGATTTCAATTACCAAAAATTAAAAACTCTACCTTCATTAGTGTAAAAATAAAAATAAAGAACATGGAAATGCCTTAAATTATTTTCCGTTTTTATTTCATTTGAAAACAAATTTTAAGGCTCTTGCAAATTCAAGACAATGTAGATTGGTATTTTCGAATACCTTACTTTTAAAACCTGGAAAGATTTTCGTTTGTAGTATATATGCCACAAATAGTTCGGAAAGTGGCTGAAGAGTGCAACATAAAATAATCACCGATAAAATGAAAAAGTTGCAGAGGCGTTCGAATTGATAAGATTAATGTGTACTTGCCAGGAAAACGTCAATTGCATTGAGTGGGTTTCCCTGTCTCCCTTTTATTTTCGAACCCTCTTAAAATAAAGTTATCTTCGACTTTTCGTTTATACTTTTTCTACTTTCTCCTTTCCTTTTTTAGAATATATAAATATTACTTTTTGATTCGTTTTGGTCGCAGCAAATCTTAATTTTTTATTTCTTTCATTTTAATTTTTCGATAGTAAATATAAGTAATGAATATTCATTCCGTACATTTTTAAACAACTTCATATTTTCTTTGATACATTTCTCTTATGTATTTGATATTTGTAGTCAAGTACTTTTTAATGAAAAATTATGTAACACACAAGTTTTCAATGTTGAAAATCTTGGTCTATCATTATATTTACTGCCCCTGAAATTATATTATCTTTTTATTTAGATTCGGCTTTTTGCAAGAATGAGATTGCTGAATTTTCGAAAAAAATTTAAAATTTCTTAGTTACAACTTCTTGAACTTACACACATGAAGACGCGTATGCATATAACTGTAATGAGATCATTACTGTACCTAACTGTATATTACTGTATAAAGAAAACAATTCTATCGGATTAATAAACTTTTGTTAATTTTTTTCTGTATTCAAATATCAGAAACATAAATTGATGTAGAAATTTTAGTGATATTTAATGTATAATATAGGACGGATTTTCATCACTTAGAAAACGTATACATATCCTGCAGCATTCACCGATCATCTGCGGTTCATACTAATTAACGCATTATAACAAAATGAACACAGCCTGGAGGTTTTTTCTGCTCCATCGATTGATTCAGAGGTGCGATTTTGGAGTTACTTGAGGATTACGATTAAATATATGATTAAATACTATTTAGCGTAACATCGATTAAAATTACTTTGTACTTAACTAGTTTTTGGTATGATAGGTTTTGATAAGATATAAATAAATATTTTGTAATGAAAATAAACACTTGGACTTATTCTGCAGCAAATTAAACTTTTATTAAATGAATTATCTCTTTCAGTTCATTATTTACTTCTGAACTTCCAATCTCTTTTCTTTCGTTAATATTTCGGTTTTATTTTTGTTTTTTGACATCATGTTAAACAAATAAAAATGTTCAATTAACCAACTAATGTGTCTCATGTATAATAAACTTTACACTGAATTATAAAATTTTGCATTATAATCTTTATATACCGTGCCATCTCACCGAAATAAAACAACTTTCGCAAAATTAATATCATTCTCTAATTGGATTAATAGATATAAAGTTATAAATATTCGTGAAGAGAATACATAGTAAAACATTCTCTGGAAAAAGCCAAAATTAATTTTAAAGTCTTAACTAAAGGTAGCGCTGATAAGCTCTCTTTAGAATTTTAAATATCAGCAGGTTATTGAGAGTTAGAAAACTCTCTTCTATAAAAATGAGTCTAAATGTCTGTGCCATATTTATTTACTCGTTTTCAACAAACCCAAATTTGCAAATAATAACGGATTAGCCTATGCATAAGATATATAATTTATGCTAATATTAAATTATTTGTAAAAAATATACTTAAATTTTCCAGCTATTGCTATTTTCAGGAAATAATTTTATTTGTTACTTGTAAAAGTAGACATGAAAGCATTTGAAAATACACGTTTATCTCTAGTTCATTTTATTGCAGTTTTTAGGCGGTTATGGGGCTTGAAATAGCTTGCTGTAATTATAACAATTATATATTTGAGAAAATTATAGATTTTATAAATTAGAAATTTTCCCACATGATGAAATATTTAACCAGGTAGACGCGGATTCTGGTTCGAACAATGTTAGGTAGACACGGATTCCGGTTCGAACAATTTTGAAATTAATGTAATGATTAGACCTGCATTTTCATATTAGAAATAATTTGAATATTTTCGGTCAAGAAATTAACTTTTTCGGAAGTTAATAGCTTCAATAAAAATTTTGTGAGTTTGAGTGATTTATCAAGAATATTATATTGGCTAATTGTCTTTTATACGAAACCACAATACAATTTTTATAAAATCCATTGATGTTTGAATTTCTTTTTACTTTTTTTCCTAAATTATGAATTAAAATGTTTAATTATATAGACAGATATATATACAAATATATATATATATATATATATATATACATATATATATTCTTGAATTATATTCTAATAATGGCATAATAAATAATAGGAAATAAAAAATTTTCTATTTCCTATTATTAGTACATTTTAAAGTTCTCAAATGGTTTTATGAAAATAAAATACGCATTATTAATATTACGTTGAACTGTTTCTTTCAATTTTGATTTGTACCTCTTTAAGAACGTCTTCTGAACTTTTCCGGTATATAATAGTAGAATAAACAGATGTCAAATGTTATAATTTCCCTTTTAATTGATATGCTACATAATACACGAAAAGAAAAAATCAACAAATTTCCTCTTCACTCAAAAATCCCTCCATTAATGTTTTTGATTATTAAGATACTCCTAAATGCAAGTTAATACGTTTTTTATTATTATTGAGGATACTTTTGAAGTATCTCTAGAAGTATAACATATATAATCACAAAAAATTATTTTGGAATCTTTCTAGATTACTTGCTTAATTGATATTTGCACGCAACGCAAAAACAAAATATTTTTCACCCACCCTAAAAATGCGTTTCCACTATGCCCAATTTTAAGATTTCACATTTTCTGAGAAAAATGGTTGTAGCTTTACAACCGTTTTTTTTTATTTTGAAAAATCATTTCATTTACTAACAGACGAGATACGTTTTACTTGTGGTCAATATTTAATCATATCTTTATGAGTGGAGCAAATAAATATTAAATCGAATTCCATGGGAGAATAGAGACTCTTTTCTCTTCTGCATTATTATTGTTTTAAAATTTTAAGACTTATCGACCTGTAATAAATAGCTTTGTTTCTCTTGGATATATGGAAAACAAATATTTCAAACACTAACTAAATGTTTCCATCATAATAGACGAATGAATCGACCCAAAAATTTGCTTCGTAATTTCAATCCATCGAATAAATTATCAGCAAAATGAAAAGCAGCAATGTTGTTTTATATTTCTACTTTGCTCACTGCAAATATGTTGTAATGAATAATCGTCTAATGAAAACGTTCTTCAGAAAGTATCAATGTTCAGCCTAAAGGAATTACGGATAATGAAAGTATCAATTTAATCTTACACAAGGAAAACAAAAATAACATCGACATTTCACAAATTGACAAAAACTGCAAGAAAACATGATTTTCACTACTGACGGATAATGGCGTCGGCTCTTGCGAGTGAATGGACACATATTCAATGCAAGCTGGACAAAATTACTCGGAAAAAGCTTTTTTCGATTTGGTAAATGGCATAAAACGTCCAGTTCGGTCCATTCACATTTCCCTTATTTTTATATGCGGCAAGCGTGACCCGTAACATGAAGAATATTTTAACTTGAAATTTAATGACGAGAGAGTCGGTGAACGTAATGGATCTTGAAAATTTTGTTTTTTTATTGGTTAGTTATTTATGTAAAATTGATTTAAATAATGTTATTCATTAAGAGATTTGAACACCTTATTTTTAACCAATCTTTTTCAATATTGTCTAGTAGCTTGAGTCATCTTAAATCATTCCGATGTAGTGGTATATTTATATACGTACATATATAAAACATGGCCATTTTCACAACAATTTTAAGTTTAGATTCGTAATATTATCAATCGCCTACAATTTGACATTTAAAAAAATAATTGAAGAATGAGGTAAATAAATAACCTAACGCTGAAAAAAAAAATTTAAACAAAACGAGACAAATTCTTTCTTTATTTGTCTCCGATTGGCCAAAATTTTAGATCTGTTTTGCCTATATGCAATGCACAAATAATACATATTTAAATCACATTTAAACAATGAAACTCGTTACATCGTGTTAATTGACCTTACCCGCATAAAAATTTAAAAAGAAATTTTGGATCCCTTTTTCAAAATTCGAATCAATAATTTTTTTCTGCGAAATACACCCAACATTTTTAGGTTAGAAAAAAATAGGACCACAAAGCTTAAGATTTTTACCCGTACGCACATTATTCGAAACCGCTGAATACAGAGCGTTATCAAAAATTTTCTATTTGTTTAATATGTAAACAAATTAACACCAAAAAAATTGTTGTTTTTATGCGCTTTCGTCTATCTGAATTATTTGATAGCAACACCTTACGATTAACTGTATTTTTCTTAAAGTCAGCTGTGTTCTTCCGAATGATTCACCGTGTCCTTCCTAAAGTAATATAATGTAAATAATATATATTTCCGTCTGTTTACCTAAATCTGAGCAATGTTTTAATAAATGCTTCATTTATATTGGTATATTGTAGGCGATTTTACGTAGATAAAATATTAATAGGCAAGCGAACAAACAACTAGATATATTATATGACTAATTATTTCATGTCTCAAAAAAGGGAAAACTGAAGCCTTATGAAATTACTCTTGTGCCTCTCCGTCTGCCTGATTTTTTCAGAAACTATTTGACGTAGAAACTGACATGGTGCTGTTAACACTTTGAAATATTTGTATAGTAACATCAGATGATGCAAATTAAGAAATTGAATTTATTTTTTGCTTCTGTTTGTCGTTTTAGGGAAAAAAATATTAGTCTGAGAAATTGAAGTAACAAGCACTCAGGATACTGCAAAAAACTACACACCCCCTCACCTTTTGCTCTGAGATAGATAATAAATGCTAGGAACCCTTAAATATTGTTATTATTTCTGGGCTAACTAAATCTTGGTATCAGTGCTGGATATGAATGATATTTATTATCGAATAATTAGTATTGGTTCAGTGTGGCCCTGTTGGGTCCTCTTATTCCGGTAACAGATTTTCTATTAAACGTTCGCTCTCATTCATTCATTTTTATACTTTGACCACTCAAAAAAAATGAACCTTTATAGAATTATTTTGGTAGCCCGGCCATGTGCCTTTTTCAAAGTCCTTTTTTTCAGAAATAACTTGAGTTGTTAAGTAAAGATTTAAGTAAACATTTAAAGTTTTTGATTGACGCAACAAAAAATATTGCCCTTTGAAGGGTATCTTTTACGTGGATGCAATAATCTTACTCAATGCACAACAAAATTTACAAGGTACTTCATTAGCAATATTAAACAATTATTTAAAAATCTTTTTTTTTCAATTCTAGGTCGAATTATACATTTTAATATTTAGTTTTTTTTACGCCGTAGTTAGAGTAAGCAATATATTTACATTGGAGAAAATTTATATATCTAAACAGTTTATTTAGAAATGTTATGTACTCATAAATGTTTATAAGTGCATAAATGTGTATAAAACTCTCTTATTACAAGTTTATCTCTCGTTTAAAGATATCTTCTTTGTATTTTACTTATCATAACTAGTCAAGAAACATCTTCCATCGAGGCAATATGTGTATATCATTTTAAATAATAAAAAGTGTAGCGGAAATACATATTATATCTTGCACTTCAGTGAGAATCGAAGTAACAAAACTTGTTTCACTCTGCACTATATCCATTTAAAGTAAAAAAGGAGATCCGATTCAAGAAAATAAGTTTGTTCATAAATTAATAGCAATAAACCATCTTTCACGAGAACCTCACACGTTTTCCGAAAAGGTGTGAATGCATACGTATGAAGCGCTATTGACCTTTTTTCTTTTAATTGTTACTCATTTTAAAAGAACAACGAAACACTTACCAGATACTTTAAGTATTTATAACAGCTGGGAGATATACGCTTTTATACAGATACGATTTGACTTGAAAACTTGAAATAATATGTTAATCCGCGCATACTTCAAAAGCTAACTCAAAACTATTTTCATGGAAATTTTAAGAGATGACAGAAGAATTCAATTAAGGTTTTGACAAATATTTATTTAATTTCATTTATAATGCAGGTTTTCGTTTAAAAGGAGTAGCACAGCCGCTTAGACGGACATGTAAGTTACACGCTTTTGTTCAGAAACCACTTGATGTAGAAACTTGAAAATTGGCATAGTAATGAAACATGTTAATCCGCGCACACTACAATAGCTAACTTAAAATTATATTTAGGGAAATTTTGGTAGATGAGGAGGAAAATTCAATAAAGGATTTGAAAAATATTTATTAAATTTCATGTGTAATAAGGGATATCGTTTAATAAGATTAACACAGCCGCTTAGACGGACATATAAGTTACACACTTTTGCTCAGAAACCACTTGACGTAGAACCTTGAAATTTGGCATAGCAAGAAAGCATATTAATCAGCGTACAATGAAGTAGCTAATTCAAAATTATATTTATTTAAATTTTAAAAGATGACGATTCCCTCGTCATCTTTTAAAATTTAATTAAGGATTTGACAAATATTCAATAAATTTCTTGCGTAATGTGGGGTATCGTCTAAAAGGATTAACACAGCCGCTTAGACGGACATATAAGTTATACGCTCTTGCTGCGACACCACTAGACGTAGAACCTTGAAATTTGGCCTGGCAATAAAATAAGTTATTCCGCGTATACTACAATAGCTACTCAAAAATATTTGTATGGAAATTTTGGTAGATGTGGAGGGGAAATCAATTAATTACTCGAAAAATAAACGATTAAATTCTATATGAAGGGTTGGATATAATTTAAAAGTCTCAAAAATATTTGTTTCATAATTTTAAGTAGTTTAACCTTAGAGATATACTACCTAAAACATGCAAAAATATATCATTATCTCCTTATTTTAGAAATATTAATAACCTACGTGAAAGTCATAGACAAATTTGTAACTGTATTTCTAGTTGTCTTAGTTTTTGGAGATTTTCACGATAATTTATAATACCCACTATTTAATTTCTTTAGATATAATAATTACATTTTATCCATTAGGAAGTCCATATTAATTATGACTAATGGAAAAATATCCCATTTTCACTTTAACTTGATACGGATCTCTCCAAGCGCGAGCCATATTCGCACTTAGTCGATTTTTATTATCTTTTTATTATGTCACAATGAAAGTATTGGATATAATTAAATTCAAAACTCACATGCTTTCTTCATATATATTTTCTTTTTTTCTTGAGTCTTTACTAATATATTTCTCTATATACAAATATTTTTCAATATATTATCTAAAACGAATTTTGTTTGAAATAAATATTTAATTTGTTGACATTTTGTTAGTAATGATGGCTGAGAAATAATTATCTGTTACCATGTAAACTGATCAGGATCATAATTTAACGGAGCGTTAACTCCAAGCTGTAAGATGAAGATTAATTTTATTATCGTGTATTGGGATCACGTGTCGGCTACGTATAAGTTCGGTTCGTGTATTGTATTACAATACCTCCAGTTTACTTGGTGTTCTTTATTTCACTTCGACCTATTATTGTTTGAGTTTTTAGTATATTTTTGGTAAAACTATTTAGGTTCTTAGGTATGCTTGTCTAGAAAGTTATATTTAATGTTTTAGTATTGCTCTTTGGGGAAAAATATACCCGTAAAACTGACTGATAGCACCTAGTAAAAGATAAAATGTTTTAGAATAGCAAAATAATATAAGTATTTCGCCGATATTAGCTGCAATCTAAATTTATAGACGTTGTCATGTATGTTAGATCAAATATACGGCCGACAAATAAAACTTCATGGTTTTCTTATTTATTAAGCAACTGATCGATAATTGAAATATATTACGAGCAAATTCATTTTCTAAATTCATCGCGTAATTAAAATAACATCCATAAGTAATGAAAAGAAGTAGCACAAGAAAAAAAACAAGAGTTTAAATGCTAGATAATTTCTCTGTTTCTTAAGGGTCGGATGTATGCTATGAAATATTTGGTTTTCTACTACTACACACGCGCATGCGCCGGCCCCGGCCGTGCTGTGTGACTCTTAGTAGTGTGCGTTACACGAACGCACTCGGCACAATGGGATCGATTGAGACGCTTTTTAGACTAATTATTAAAGTAAATCTGAGCTTGATTTCTGTGTTATAATTTCTTTGTAAATCTCTTGATACGGAATACGATTTAACCTTGGATATGATTTAGGTCGGTTTTTGACTGAATTTGGGGAATTCCAAAATGAACAAAATGTTGCACATATTTTGTGTAACTATTTTTTATGTGTAATCTTTTTGTAAATTAGTATGGCAAGCGTAGACTAAAATAAGAATAAAATCCCTAAAAAAACTTTGTGCAAATTATGATAAAATAATTGCACTATCACATTTTTAAAGGAGTGACTAATTTACCGTATAGAATGATAATAGCAGTAAAAAAACTTTTTTTAGGATTTTTGTGCTAATATTGTATACCCACGAGCTATGTCTAAAGGAAAGAAATCATAATTACACGCAAACGAAGTCTTAGGGACATCTAATATAAATTAATGTTATACAATACGAAGTAATGTTAAAATAATAAAACTACGTATAAAAGAAAACTTAAAGAAAATTTATTTGTAAATAAGAAAAAAAATTAAAACCCGTAAAGGTTTAAAATAAATATACTTTATAAAATTATTAAAAATGAAAAAGCCTATATAATGTCTCCATTACGATGTTCCGTGAATCAGTTGGATAACAAACGTCTTAATATGTTATAATTGATTAAAATATTATTTCAGTAATTTTTCAATTTTACCCAATGTAAGTTTGTTAAATCTAAAATATTTTATAATTACATCCCATATGTATATCATATCTATGTTTCAACATTTAAACTTTATATTTAGATACTTTTAATAATACCATATGTCCTAAATTTTCTAAAACATTTAATTCATTTCAGAAATTAACATAAATTAAAGAAGAAAAAAGTGGCAAGAAAAAACAAGGTTTAATATGTTTCTTATCTTGGCTTTCACTGACAAGCGGTTAATTTTTTTAAGCTACGAATAATAATACGAAATCAAATCCAACATTATAAATATTTTTAATTTAAGATTTACGAATACGTGGTTTCTTGAAAATTCACTAGGAAACGCAACATTGCTTCCAGAATACCAAAAAAATTAACGAACAATTTATAGCAATAAGACAATTTTAGATCAAAATTAATGTACATTAATGTTTTATAGACTACATGTACAATTATAATTCTAATCGTAATTTAAATTTTTGAAATTAGCAATAATATAAAAGACCTATTTTATTATTTGGTACAAAAAAATAAGAAAAACAATTTAAAAATATAACATTATAAAAATAATACAGTGACCAAGATCGTAAGCACTTATTAAAATAAGATATGTATGGACATCCTTCTATGCAAGTCGCATGGTTATCATTCATTATTCTGAATAATTTTTTATCTATCCAGCAATGATTACAGTCCGGTACACACACACACACACATATATATATATATATATATATATATATATATATATATATATATATGCAAACCCAAACCGTTATCATAGATAAAAAATAACGCAGAATATAATCAAAGACATCTAACAAGAACTTAAACTATCATCAGTCGGCCTCATCTAACATGTTTGTTTACTCTTTTCTTCCATAGCACGTAAGATATATGGAGGATTCCGAATATCCATAGACCTTGGGATGCGCGAATCTACCAATTCTGGAAGTAAACAATTATTATAAAATTCGATCAGCTTTTGTTCCATTTTATCTTTCCAAAATTGGTCGTCTCTTTCAATCCGATAGACTTTAAGTGGTGTCCTCTCGCCAATCCATACGGCAAACAGGCAAATGTGACTTTTGGTAATATGCAACTGTCCTTGAATTTGAAAATACCAGTCATGGTTTTTATTAATTATGAAATTGTTTTCTTTATCTAATTTCCAAAAAGAGTGTTTTTTCATGGCATCAACTACCTCAAGTTTGGAAAAAATGAAAGGACATTTAACCTCCACAATTCCTTCTGCGTATTTACCGTCTGGCGATGCTCCCAGAAAATAATATGTGTCATCTATGAACAAACCGCACTTCTCGATTATTTTATCTTCTTGGACACTTAGTTGTCTAATTGCGATTTGTTTGTTATCTTTACCATAACTTATGGATGGAATATTATTCAAACATTTGCCATAAAGTATGGATTTGACTAGAGGCGCACAACTGGTAGTCTTTCCTCTCTTACAAACCTTCCCGAACCACGAAGACGTTAAAAGCTTTCTACGTATGCTCAACCAGTCACCACTACTACTCTGCAAAATCGTATTCCTCTCTAGTTGCTGGCGCTGGAGATCTGTAAACGACAATTTAGCCATAAAATCTGACTTCGCCTGTTCAAAACATTCAGAGCTCAAGTCAGGTTGTTGGCATTGTGGCCCATAGTGGGGATCGTTAGATACAGAGGTAGTGTGAGTAAATTTCTTCTTTTTAATATTTTTGTCAACTTTGTGTAATCTAGATTTCTCCACTCGCGATATTAAAGAATTGGCTTTTATGCCGAATATAACTTCATGAGTAACGGAATGAAGTGCTCCCGTATTAAAAGACACAAGACCACCAGCACATCGCCCGCCATAAGAACGTCGAAGAGAATAATTTATTCTTTTACCTCCTACGAATTTGGCAACCTGAGAAATATAGCTTTCTACTATATTACTCGTTACATTATAAATTAAACTACGAGATTGTCGAGACAATTTACTACTTAAATCTTCTAATTTTGTTAGTACACCTGATACTTTCAAGTTATTAACTAAATTTACTTCATTAACGCGTCTACTTTCTTGTGAACAAAAATAAGAGGCACAATTTACATGGTTACCAAATACGTGATGTGGACCGTTCAGGATATCTTCAGCAAGTTGTGAAATTTTTTCGTGAAGTTGTAAATTTTGCTCACCCCAATATCTGATTGCACATTCTACACCCTTTCTTAAACGTAAATACCGATCTTTTACAAATTTACGTAGTTCACTAGGATATTGCGTATCGGTTGAAATATTTAATAATGCCTTACAGTTATTTCGTAATAGATGGTTTTTACATTCAATTTTTTCAACAATAAAATCACCATATGGTCGCGAATCAAGAATTTTTTTATATGTACTGGAATCTCCGTCAGCTATTATTTTTTCATATATGAGACCGTATTCTTTAAGAGAACTTTTAAACCCCTCCAAAATTATAGTAGATTCCATCGCGGTAGATGAACCTGAATAGTTTTTATAGCAAAAATGCTCTGGAGGCTCCACATTCTTATTAGCAGAACGAGCGCAAATTATGCAATATTTATTTTTTATTCCTAAATATAAAACCTTTCCAAATTTATGACCTACAATAACAGCTGCACCGGATAAAGCGGAATAGTTGGTTCGTTATGACCTTTTTGAGGTGTCGTGTACAGATACATACAATTTTGCACATATAGCCGGAATTTCTAAAGCAGCAGTAATAGTTTGTAGATGAGCATGACCAGAACCTACCGACATAATACTAGATACAGCAGTGTGATTTATGTCTATACCAATACCTTTCATTTCATCCGTACTCAAAATGAATTTCTCTCCACACATGCGACATATCAAAACGAAATTTGAAATTAGTCCAACACGACTTTCTGAAATGATTTGAATATAACCTAAATTACAATCCATATTTCCGTGTGTAGAAATGTTTTTCATAAGATTGAAAAAATGCATGAAATTAACTATTCTCCTGCCTTCAATCACAATACCATTTCCTGCTGTTTCCTCTTCCATTTCAAGAATGAGATTTAAAGGTGTAAAGTTACTTGTGAGAAATCTCTAAGTTTACGCACGAAAAAATTGTGATTAGGTGTGCAATCAATAGCTCAGTTAATAATTTTTAAAATAGTTGAATTTAAATGTTACGAATTTCAACGTTGTCGAATTGAAATAGACACGTTACAAACAGAGTTGGAATTACGGCCAAAATACCAAACCGGAAACAGCACACATACACACACGCATATATATATATATATATATATATATATATGTAAATTAATACATAAGATTATACTTTGGTTCATTATATGCTTAGTCCTGGAACTATCATGTGGAATTAATAGGTTTAATCAGATTGGTGGAAAACATTTTCAGTTACCTCGGGAATATTATATCAGACTTACATTTTCTGCCCTAGTACATACCCTTTCTCTTTCAATGTTGCTCCCTGCAACATTATTTTCAATTTCGTCTACAGTATGGTTCCTGCAACAATTACGACGATTATTTTCTTTTAATGATAGAATAGAATTGCATCCGAAAAATTTGCAACTCAATGTCAATAATAAAAAACTAATAAAAAATTACAAAATTAGAAATAGAATAATTTTCTAGTAGTCAAATAATAATTTCTCGACGTTTAAACAAAAATTTGCAATTTTTTCAAAAATATTAATATTTTTGAACCCCTATTTTACCGACATTCATTTTATATCCCACATAATGAGTACGATAAAAACCCCATAAATTGCCCCCTCTCTCTACAAATCAACCTGAATTATAGTTTTATGTTTTACGTCTGCGTTTACCAGAAGCTATAAACGTGTCAAATTTTATATCATCTTTCTAAATCAGCGTTCTCACGATAAATGGCTGTAAAATGCACACAAACAAACACAGAGTAGCAAGTATTTTGTTTTTAAAATGTTGATAAAATACTAAAAGAGAATCATTACAATATTCAATAAAATACGATATTGAACATATACATCTAAAAAACTTAAACCTTTAATATTTAAAAAAAATATACATCTTTACGTATACAATGAAATTATAAAATGTATCTCCCTAATATAATACTCAGTAAAGTCCAAATACCGATTCATTACTTCTAAAATACGAGTATATTTAATAATTCTTTATAATTCTCTATTATAAAATTTCTACAAACCTTTTGTTTAGGGCACGTAATAATTTATTTTTTTCATTTTTGCTCCCAATACCGGACGCCTGTAGGAAATTTTACGTTTTCCCATTAATATCTGAAAATATACAGAATATAAACAAATATATCCACTAATTTACAAAACATTATGCATTTAAAATGTATCATAGAAGTATTATATAATAATCATTTATACGTAATTTGCATTTTATCGTAACATACAACATAAAACTTACACTGTGTACAAGCCGTGTACGCGTTATAAATCTTTGGCACAGGTTGACGAAGAGCGACCGGATCACACGTCCTAACTGTTTGCAAGCGCAAACTGTACTGAATTCAAAATATGCGTGAGCGCCGTAGATAATAATCGTTTTTGTTTTCATAGAAGCTAGTATGGAAAATTCGCGCGCGGAGTGCCGTAAAAATTCGGCAAATTTGACCTAATACCAAAGGGTTCATATTTATGTCATAGTTAAATCCATATACAAGAACGTAGCTACGTTAATTAAAACTAGACACAGTGAACTGAAAATCGATGTATTTGTATAATATTATTTGAATATGCGAAACAGCGAAGAGCCTTTTTGGTAAACGAGGTTAATTTGAGATAATTTTTTTTTAATTTTAAAAAAATGTCGCACAGTAACATAGTACAAAGGCCATTCTATGCCCTGGTATTTTAATATAACGTCTACCTTTGGTAGTTATTGAGTATTTTGCGAAACCAAACACCAATTTTCGCCTATTTGCGAAATCCGCCCCTTAATATCGAACAAAAATATCAGAATTTTCTCCAAGTTACTCAATGATGATGAAACCGGAGAAACTAATTACTCATGTATCGTTTGATAAATTTTGTATAAGTACATTCATTATGAATTTTCATTGATAAATATTCCCGAGATATTTTTTGTGTAATAATTTAAAAAACTTAAAACGTAGTAATAATATTTATGAACAGAAATTCCAGAAAAAATTTTTGCTTGGCCTAACTTTATATCCAACATCACATACTAAGTTACCCGTAACGTCTTGAATTATTCTTCCTTAGACTTATTTTTCCATTTTCCTTTTAATTTTCGCTAAGCGAGCTCTTTTTGGGAAAGATCCTTTTCAATGTCGCACATAAAATTTTAAGTCTAATTTATTATTAAATACACATTTTACCAACAGCGACAATGTTATTCTATAAATTTTATTTCTCCAATAAATTGTATACCTTGCTTTTTACTTACTGCATTATAACTTGGAGTCAAGGAAAAGAGATTTAAGATTCTAGTAATAATGAGATAATAAATAAAATATTTTTTCTTGAGTTAAAGTTCATCTCCTATAAGACAATTGTGACCCGGAGCGAGTGGAAAATTGCTTAGCAATTATTTTAGTTGGCCAATACTTTACTGACGTTCCAGGTTTTCCACATGATTTTCAAATTTTTCATCAGCCATAAAATTGTAAATGACGAATATAAGAGAAACATTTTTGCTTCGGTTAAAAGAAAAAATCTTGTTGAGCTGGGGCTGGGAAAATAGAGAAGGAGGGGGTTGCACATCAGTTTAAAGCTTAATATCTTGAAGGCAAGGAAAAAGAATGAAAAACGATTATTAAAAACTAATAAACAAAGTGCTTACACTTTCTCTATTCATTAGAAAATGTGAAAAATAATTTATATGCATGGGAAATATACCCAAAACTTGTCAAGTACTACTAAACTAGCACTACAAGGGTTTCGCACACATTTTTGCACTTATAAATATTTCAGCATACATAGTATTTCTATTAAAATGTGTACAAATGTTAATTTTTTGCAACAAAAATACATTGTAATCTATTACATACTATAACTTTCCCAGGCGTAAAACACGGTACACATTTTAAAAATTACAAGAACATCGCTATAGTTTTCCTATAATCTTCCAGTAAGGCTTCAATATCCCTATTTTTCTCAATATTTAAATTTCAGTAATTTCGGAAATAAGTGGCCAGAATTTAATACTTTTTCACATTTTCCAGAGTTTGTTTTTAGATACGCAATTTAAAATTGTAAAAAAATATCCTCACATTAAACCATTTAAAATGATACTCCATATTATATGTAAAATAAAAAGTTAAGACCTTTATTTTCTTAAGTGTTATACGAATATTTGATAAAAGTTGGTGGTATAAAATATGAAGATTAATAAGATGTATTACTTTTCCAAGTACGAAAATAGAAAAAAGTGAATATGTTTCCTAATATATCTTTGGTATACGTTAAATCATGGGAAATACTTAAAAAATTATGACATTTAGAAACATTACTATAGTTTCCCAACAACCTTTAAGTGGGTCTCTAAATCCATATTTTCTTCATAATTTTAAGTTGAGTACTTAAAATTGTAAATAAAACATATTTTTTTCATATTTCTCAGTACATCTATCAAAATGAAATATCTAAAATTATGAAAAATATATTTTTGAGACCCTTATAAGTAACCTTTTCAGAAGACAACCCAAAATATATACGTTTTGGAAAAATATTGTTTCGAGGGCTTAATTTGCCTTCCTAAGATTTCCAGATTAATATTTTTGAGCTTTTTTTATCACGATATATTCAAGCTATCATGTTTTATTATCGTGCCAAAGTTCAAGTTTCTACGTCAAGCGGTTTCTAAAAAAAACTGTTGTGACCTAAAAAAGATGTAAGTTATCTTACAAAGGTTTTGTTTTTCCTTTTAAGTTATGAGTCCTTAAAAATGTCATGTTTTAATTGTATATTAAATTAGATTGGAAACGAAGTAACTACTTAGATAATTGCATGCACAAGAACTTTGACAGGAAGATGAATTGATATATCAACCCCTAATATGGGAAAATAAGAGTAAATGATTCAATGATATAAGCTGAAAGATCTCACTCTCGCTCTTCAGTTCATATATTTTACTCAATGATATAAGCTGAAAGATTTCCCTCTCGCTCTTCAGCTTATATATTTTACCAAATGATATAAACAGAAGAGATATTTAAAATAAATTTTTCCAAGATTAATTCAATTCCTTACATTTACTTACGTTTCCTTCTCTGCCTATTTCCTACTGGAATTTCTACATAGTTTATTAATTATATAATTAGAATACAAGGGAATAGGTAAATTGACATTGAAACATTCAATATTATATTAATTTGATGACTCATTCATAGGAATGAAATATTTCCTTATCAAAATACCAACCTGGCTACGTAGTAAATTTGAATAGCTTCTAATAATTTTCAATATGTATATTATTGCCTTGGTTTAGCTAATGGAACTGACTAGAATTATATAAAGGCAAATAATTCTCATGCCAGCAACGCTTGGATCATTTGTTTTTTTATGGAAGTGTGGTCGGAAAAGTAAAAAAGAGGCTGTCCTTAAAATCAAGTAATGTGAAAATTAGTTTTCTATTACATCACTAGCTTCCTATTAACTTACTCAATTTATTGATTGAATATATTTGTCGTTAAGTTAAAATTTGAAGAGATTAACTCGTAGAAACAGCCAACAACATTTAAATATTACACAAGACAATAATGGGGTATGAACGTAATTTTTACGTTAATTAGATTATGTTAGGGCTGCAATTAAGTTTGTACAATATTTAGTATTATCTTACCTAATTTATTGTCATAAGCGTATGATTAGAATATCTTAACACTAATAATACTTGAACACTTCAATTTAGTTATTAGAATAACTTAACTAAATAAAGCCGCCAAAATGGTGAATTTTTTAAGGTTAACAACAACGTATATTGTTAGTAATTTTAAGAGAAAATTAATAATAGGAAAGAGCAAGAAATATTCCTCATATCAAAAGTTAACTTATGTTGTTTAAATTTTACGTTAGGAAAACCTTGGTCAACTTTTCGTTTCGTTTCCATG
Source organism: Druceiella hillmani (assembly GCA_039881145.1). NCBI lineage: Eukaryota > Metazoa > Arthropoda > Insecta > Lepidoptera > Hepialidae > Druceiella > Druceiella hillmani. Next base: position 15,816,105 of record JAYKKI010000045.1, read on the forward strand.
ATTTTTTTTTATGTTTTCGTTCTGATTTGATAAGTTACATTTAAATAATAACTATACATTTTAAATTTTATCAATTACCTTGATTACCTTATAAATGGCTACTAAAAATCTTAGGTTTCCTAATTTTGGACACAACACGTTTTTCTCTTAAAATACATATACGAATGGACAATATACGCTAATTTTGAATATCCTACTTTGAGTGATCGATTCGATAAATTAATTTCACGGTTTTGATCAAAGCGTAATCTATAAACTAGTTGAATTTATTAAATAACTATTTTAATTGTTATAACCTGATTTTAATTGGCACCTCAAACTCTGTCGACAGGTAATTTAATATAAAAATTTGCAAATAAGACACTTTTTTAAAATATGATGACACTTTAATCTTTAATTTTGGTCAACAAATCGTCGATTATCTTAGTCCTTCCGAAGATTATTCAACATACAATACAGCATCATCGTTATTTTTATACTCATCATGAGTAAAAAATAATTAAACAAAGAAATTTCACGGCGAGCAAAAAGTATATTTGAATTATGAATTAACTAATGGTTAAGTTTACGGAGCTCCGTGTTGATGAAATTTCAATAAATTATAAATATTAAGCTCATGTTGGCTAATGCGAGCAACTGACGGTAAACTTACGAATTTACTCACGTTAGTCGATAATTATTTGAAACTATTCCCTGAGTAGAAAAGCGATCTGATTGTGAGCTGTTCCAAAGTGATGTCGACTCAGTACATAAATGAGGTATGAGAAACAATCTACTTCATAATGTGAGTAAATGCGTAATGATGACTTATTTTGGTATATGTGTACCATTGATGCAGAATAATGAGTTATATGGAACGACGCTCAAAATGGTACCATACAGAATCTAACATTCCACAATCTTATAGAAATTATGTAGAAGGCTTACAACACACATCAGTTTTTGTAAATTACCATGACAATATGGGAAGTGTCCATGAAACCATTGCGGACGTATGGTCTCCTCATGGAATGAATTATATAGACAAATGGGAAAAAATATAAGAAAACTTTGTTCGGTTTTACTTCAAAAGTATACAGATATTATCCCTATCTATTTTGCTTCTAGATTTTATAATAATCATGGTTGAATATAAATATCCTTCAACTCCGACGGGTATCGTTTATAACGTATTTTTGTAAAATTAATATCTAACGTTTATAACCCCGCGGTCTCAAATTTGGTAAGGCTTCATGCTCTAGAATGTTAAGTAAAAGAACATAGTTCATTTCATTTGCCTAGAGCGCGCACAATCATACTGCAGCGTTCATAAATTTTTCACACATTCACGTTGATCAATACGGTATTGGGAGAGAAACCGCGATACGACTAAGGACACGATTAAGGAGTTTCTTGATTTTTGCGATGAAGGAGTGTCTTCTTATCTTGATTTTTTTTAAATTTTGATAAATAATATTTTTTGTTCCATTTTAATTAAGGTGTATTTTTTTATTATTCGTGTACTGTAAACGACTGTACTTTTTGTACTTGCACATATCAATCGCTTTGTGACAGAAGGCAGCGACAGAATTTACAAACTCACGCAGAAAAAAAGAACTTATCCGTGCATGCTTTTAATAACCAAAAAAACTCTAATGTGTTAAAACTCGGCATTTTATGGACTAAAATAACATTAAGTACATACTTTGAAGTTCTAATCAATGAAATTTTTTACTCACATTAAAAGTTGTAAATATAGCAACTGTCTTCCTTGTACCATCCTCACTTCACCTTTTTAAATACTTAGTTTAAATGTTTAAAATTATTGTCTTATAACTCCTTTAATCTAATTTGATCGTCTTTTGAATAACAAAGTCGATATCAAGGCAAATATCCAAAATTAGACGGTAATTGTTTTCTTGTCCCTAACCGAGAATTTAATTGAGGAGAAAACCAAGAAATAAGCTAATTCTTATTGGGAAACGGCCTTGTAATTATTTCGTTATAGTTACATCTAAGTGATGCCAATCTCAATAGAATTAAAAATTATCTACGTCTTTATAAGGCTAAATACAAGGGATTTGAAGGATTAGGATAGAAGGTATTTTATTTTACACTAACTCCAAACGCTTATTTGACTCCAGACTCTGAATTGGAGTCTAGTCGTGATCAACTATTATATGTCATAAATACCTTGCAGCGACCTATTTAAATTACACATTGTGCATATGACGACAGTTTTTGAATTAATAAATAATCTTTTATAGAAACAAGTGAATAAAAACTCCGTTCAATAAATTTAAAACCGCTGATAAAAAAAAATAAAGGAAATCGTTAAGCACGAAACCCCACGTATGTGCCTTGCGGTTGCACTGCGGCAAAACTCTAATAAGAAAATAATTCATTATATTATATTACAAAATATGTCAATAAAGAAAAAAGCTGAATAATGAAAAATCGTGCATAATTTTTTCCTAGCAAACGTCAGAGGCTTACTGTGTGACAAACAAAGAAACGGGAAGTTTCACCGTTAGCGAATCGCTCTTTGGAGCTTGCAGACAATAGTTTCTTTGAAAGCACTTAGTGAGTAGATTATAATTCTTTTGTGTCTATTGCAGTTTGTTTCAACGGTTCAGGAAAAGTTTACTCCAAAACAATTCGGAATAAACTACTGGTTAAAGGATATAATACAGTTGTTACAAAATGCGAATTTGGTTTTTAACATGTTTAATTTAACTAGAAAAGCTGCAGTAACCTTCGATAAAAAAATTTCTACAATATTAGTATTATACCAAAGTAAGATTTTCCGAATGAAGATTTTTTGATAAACATATTATTTTAATTAAATTGCATTTCCTAATTATAAATGAAGTGATTCTTAAAAATACGGTCAGTCGACCGTCATTTCCTCATTCGCATCCGACAATAATTATCTTTATAAATGAAGTTTTATATCCATTGATAAAATGTGGCTACTACATCTAACTTGATACTATTAGACTTAAGGAGTATTTGCAAGATGATATTTTTGATTCCTTTTTGATTTTTAAAACTTTTCTTTTATTCGAAAAACTCGCTGAGGGCTGACGGATATATATATATATATATATATATATATATATATATATATATATATATATATATATATATATATACATATATAGCCTCGTGAAATTTTAAATAGTTACAGCCACTCTTCAATTGAATTAGTACTTGAATATTATTACTTTTGTATATTTAATAATTAATTCTAATGGATTTGTGATATATATGTAAAAATGAACATACACAGGCTGCAAAATCACATTCCCGCCCTAGCGATGTCAGCCTCAAAAATTAAGGATCTCTTCCCCTCCAGGCATCCTTAGGAAAACAAAATTACACTTGTTTACCCTAACTTGTATTTATAGTCTAGTAAAATTGTTTTTCTTTAGCACGGTTATTCTAATTAAACTTTTTATAACAATATGGCTCAAGGTTCCGATGTTATACAAGGAAAATATTACTAAAATTCAAAGTTTTTGTAAATGTGGCCCAATTCTGTGAATAACTTAGAAATCCATAGAAATGGTGTCAAAAAAATCTGAATTGGAATGATATGCTTATTTACTCACATTTTAGGGTAATTATACTGAAGTATTATGTATCGATATAATATACGTCAAGCTACTTATTTTAACCCTGCTTATTTCATTCTATAATATATATATATATATATATATATATATATATATATATGTGTGTGTGTGTGTGTGTGTGTGTGTGTGTCTGCGTGTGCATATGTACGTGTATGCTTATGGGCTTGCATGTATGTGTATGATCACAGGTGTGAATACGCATGCATATTGATGCATGCGTAGTCACACACATACGAACATACGTATACACGCAAGCACATAATCATACACGTACATATGCATAAATACACATATTCACACACACTACCTTACACGCTCGCACACGTACAAACACGCCGAATGCATACGCGAACACTAATGAGCATATAAACATATTTGGGTAAGCCACAGGTTATTTAAAAAAATTAATTAAATAAAATAAGTATGAATATAATTCATTAAGGGTTTTGCTACAATACTATAAATGGCTCCAAGTGACGAGAACTAAAAACGTACACATGGTATAAAAATCAATTAGTTTCTGATCAAAGAGTAAAATAATTATATGTTTCCATTTAGAAATAGTTTATGATTGTATTAAAATGCATATTTAATCTGTATCTGTTATGTAGTATGGACTACGTACGGAACGTGTACTTGTATGTATCACAGCCTTAAAGAGTAAGTGTGTAGACATGCTTCACGGAATTAAACATCAACATGATCACAACTTCAGAAAGGTTTAAGATATTACGCTAGCACCAAAAGTGAGTTGATCCCATACTATTTTTTATTAGCAATTATTAATAAATATGTGTCAATTATTTTAGTAGTTTTGAGTTAATTCTGTTCGTACAGAGAGACAATTCTTCTTTGTATTTTACTGTATTGATTCGCAGAAAATTTTAAAAATACCAGACACTTCAATTTTATTTATCTCTATTAATAACAGGACCTGAAGATAAGGAAGAAGCTATGGTAGGACAAAGAAGCTAAATTGAATGAGGAATTATTAAAATTAACGCTTTTTGAGGTAACTCTCACATAATTAGTATTATAAACTAACACTGTTTTAGTCAAGATGAAGATGAATCTAAAATAAAAAAAACTATCCAGCAAGAAGAGAATTCGCACTACGATGGTATCGTGCACATTAAGGCATTTATAAACATTTGATGCTAAATAGTATTCCTATTAAACTATTTATACAATTTAAAATGCATGCAATTTAAAACGCATGTTTAAAAACATTTTTTTTCATGTGAAGCAACTACAAATAAATAATCTTGTGTTTTTTTTTCTTTATTAGTGCTGTGGGTTGTTTTAACAGTATATGAAGAGACTTAAATTATAAAGTTTTTCGAGGAAGATATTAGTTGTTTAGGTGTTATTTTTGTTATTTAAAATAATTTTATAGAAGGAACATATGTATATTCACATAATTTGTTACCGGGATTATAGGAACAAAATCGTTTTTAAATAAAACCTTTTTATTTTTATTAACTGTATTTCAAATCAAGATTGGCCATATTTAAGCATGTATGTTTTTTACATTCACATGCTAAATTGCGCCACAAATTTTAATGTAAATGCGACATGTACCACATGCTATATCTACTATCTACGGTAAACTTTAAATTTTATAAATTATAATTTTATTAATGACTAACGTCATTTTAGCTACGTCTGAGTGAAGTTAAATAATATAATTATTAAACCATTTATATCAACGTTACCTTTAATTATTTAAAAAAAATTGTTGACAGCCCAAGATTCCTATTGTTTAACAGTGCGGCTACTTAATGAATTTTACTTAATGAAGGCCATTATGAAGTTGAACTACTTACCCTTTTCATATCATAAGAAATTTGAAGAACACTCACTAGCACAGTGCAAAACAAGGAGTTGTTCAAACAAGTACTTAAGAACTTTTTATTTACTTCGTGAAAATACCGTGCCGACTAATGAGGAGAACCTAATCGCCTAGTATTTTCTTCAAGCTAGCAGAATGTTCTTCGAAAAAAGTGACTTCTATTTCAATACTTTAATTTCAGTAGATTTTTAAAGAAAATATATTTTAATCGCCACATAATAGAGCATTAATTAATTTCGCAGAAACTCTTTTTGCTCTTATTTTTCTTTCACACGTGCCAGTAGCTATTATAATCGTCGAAATCTATCTTCCGATCTATCTCCAGAGAATTAACAGATTGTGTTCATTTTCAAAATTTTTCTGCTCAGCCTCTCTCGGAATCACCGTAAGCCACTTCCAATTAAATTATTAATTAATATATTTGCAAAGCATTTCTCAATTTCACAAAATTTTAGTTATTTATTATATTTTAGGATTCCCTACAAATAACTCAACAAATACCTTAATGAAGTCCTTATATATATATATATATATATATATATATATATATATATATATATATATATATGTAAAAACGACGTGGTATAGAATACATAGTTCACTATCACGTCGTTTAACCAATTCTCACACGCCGACTCTTAACAAAATTATTTTTAAAGCATAAGAATTTTGTTTTTTTTTCTTTTAAGGCGCTTTTACCAGTTTAAAGTATTGCTGTGCACTAATTAGATTTTTTACACAAAATTCATTTCTTTTTAAACAACGAAATTATTGTGTTTTGTATAGGAATTATCCGCAGATTATTGAAATTCTTCAATTCTTGATTCAATTCGAATTGATTGATTGTGGCTATTTTTAAAATAAATCTACTAATTTTAATTGTGGATTGATTTTATTATCTACGCATTTTTAGAGTTTTGTAATTCAAAAGAAAAAAAGGACACCCTAGGACACTATTAGTGCAATCTACTTACGACATAAACCAGTTTAGTTGCAGGCCTGGATGGCTGTTGATAACGGTCGATTCCTGTTGCATTTGCGTAGATTAGATTGTGCTAAAGTCGGTTTCGTATTAATACAACTCCAGTCAAAATAGACCCTCGATCCTAATAGCGTAATGTCAAAGGTACTCAAGTCCTGTTCCTACATTTTCATCAAACTTAGATTTGGTTGTGATGAAGTAGGTCTTGTATTAAAATAACTCCAGTCAAAATAATCGCTCGGTCCTAATAATATAATTTCGTAGGCACTCAAGTTCTGTTCATACATATTTTTCAAACGTAGATTCAATTGTACTAAAGTTGGTCTCCTATTAAAAAACTCCAGTCAAAATAGTCCCTTGGTCTTAATAAAATAGTTTCATATGGATCCAAGTACTGTTCCTAGATATTCACCAAACATAGATTAGATTGTGTTGAAGTTAGTCTCCAATAAAACAACTGCAGTCAAAATAGTCCCATGTTCCTAGAAACATAATTTCATAGATACCCAAGTGCTGTTCCTACATATTCATTGACTTATAAATTTTCCCTAAATCGTGAAACTTATCCATTGGGAGTAAAAAGATTTCCCCAGTGTCTCTTACTCTTGAGTCTAGTTACACAATATCTATTCGCTAATATATTCAACATTGCATCAACTTATTATTTACCCAATTTTAATTAATCCTGTACAAGCTGGGGGCTGGGTTTATGAAATTAACATCTATCTTCTCTCTTATTTGTTTTTATATATTCTGCATTTTATAACAATTTGTTTTTATGGTAGTTTCAGAAATTTCTAAGAAACAAATAAATAAATAGCAGCTGAGAAATATATACGATATTGGTTATTAGAGCAACTAATGAGTTTGAAGCATTATTATAATAAACGTGATTTACACAAAAAAACATTTAAAATGTAATAAATATTACACAATTGAGCTGATAACAATCGTCTAGTGCAGGTAAAAATTTCTATAATTCTGTAAAATAACACAAATAATAAACGAAATTTACAGAACTAAAACAAGAATTGCTCAAAATTGGAGTTAACTCCATATTCGTAGAGCAGCTCAGCAATCTTCTCACGTATCACCTTGGATCCGAAATTTAATAACGAAATAAACTTGGTTCTTGGCGTAGTACATAAAAAATAAAATTAGCAGACGAAAAAGTTTGCCGTAAGTTTCCCGCAATAAACACCAGATGTTTTCCGTGATAAGTAACGAAATGACAAAAGTTTCCGTCACGCAACAGCACATTCGTTAGAGTCGCTGAATCTGACTCTCCTTGGAAAAACTTGGTTTGTCCTAGTTTTGAACGTCTCGTGTGTTACTCTAATGAATAAAGTTTCGTTATAACGAATTATTTACTTACACACTAATTTTATAATTAAAGTCTAATAAAATAGAGATTTAGAACTACAGTTTGATTTGTAAAATCTTTACATTATCCGTTTCACTATAATCAATGGAATAAAAAACTCGTAAAATAAATAACAACCACGCAAAATGAATACACACTATTTAGCCGGCGACTTCACCTGCGTGCATTTTTCATTAAAGAGCCAGGAAATGCCTACGATTTTATGCTACTCGTTAAGTTACTACATTAAATAAATATTTTTTTAAATTATTTCATAATCAAGTAGGAAGTTAAATAACATCATAAGAGATGGAAGCTATCCCTCAGAAACTATTCCAGATTTTAGACTAAACCGCCTGAATTACTGAGTTAGTTTTCTGATAGCACAAATTTTGTAATAACTCTCCTTATTTGCTAATTTGACTAAAATATATTTATTTAACAAAAATATTATAAACTTGTTTCGAAATTATGGACTAATAGAATATACAGACCTACTTCATACATACATCCATTAATCCAGGCTTCCACGTTAAAAAATATTAAAAACAATTTTCTGACATTGCAAGACGCATCATTTTAATGCTTTCGATTTTTATAATCTATTTAAAAATATCTTCCGCCGATATAAAGAAATAACAGAGAAAATGTGGGTTATTTCTTAGACGATATTTTGTAAATAATAAGCAGATATAGGAACGTAAATAATCCACGTGTAAAATACTAACAGATTTACTATGGCTTATTTAAATTTTATTTTATTTCAATTTACTGAATTTTTACACATCTTTCAAATAAAATGGCTTAAAGAGTGAATTTTAAGTGAATTTTTATAAATAATCAATAACTCCTGAAACAAGATTTTTAAAATTTTCAGAGTTTAATGTATAAGTACTGTTACGTTTCCAAGTTAATTATTTAACTGACATACGTCCAAATTGGCTAATATGTTGATTGGGTTTGTTAATCCTCAATACAATATTACAAACTTTACGTAAGAGATAGATATAAATTATCTCAAAGTTTTTTGTAGGTCTCGTAGAAATATGCAATTCGTTCTTACATTAATTTGTTATATGTTTAATAGTATATCCAGAATAAGCAAGGAAATGTTTGATGCACTTTGAGTGAAAAATATTGCTATACACTACTACACTATAAAAATGCACTATTACCTCATGTTTCACAGTTATATTATTAAGACCCCTCACATAACTTATAGGTTGCTAAGTCTTATAATAATGTCGTGAATTTATTCAAATCTGTGGTCAGTAACATTTACAAAATGAATACAGTAATTCAGTCTATCTATTAAACAAATTATATTCTGATGTCGTGGAGATATAGTTCTATGTTGTAAAATTTGATTTCATAACAGCTTTTTTGGGACGTAATTTCTTTCAACTCCGACGTAAATGGCTTTCTATTTCCCATTTATTTTTTAATTACTCAATGTCGATTGTCTCTCGCTCTTGTGTAGAATGGCATTTTATACAGCTAGCTATGACGTGGAAATATATAATCATAGTTTATTTCACCTGCTTAGAGTCCACACTAATTTCTTTGAACGTTCATCTACTTTTCGTATACTTACATTGATCCCATATTGTGAGACGCGCATGGCCTTAACATTTGCTTTTGCTCCATTGACCGTTTTAGGAATAATATAATTAAGTTTCTTGTTGGTTCAAGATCGGTTTAATTAATTTGCATTCTAATAATTTGAATTGCCGCCCACTCTTTCTTCTTTCCTTGTTATCTTATTACATTTTTTTCCATGTTGGATATGTCACATGTCCTACGCTTTCAAATAATGTGTTTGTAGAGCCAAGCTTATAGGCAATCAATTATTTAATTAATAATTTTACTCGTTTTTCAATGTTTCGTTGCTAATTTTTTTAACTACCTTCCTATTTTTTTTGTAGTCTCTCCTACAAATAGATTATTTTCGATATTTGACTCTGATATATTTTCCATGTCACTGGATAAAACTTCTGCTTTTATGACTGTTTTTCAGAATTACCTCGTTTCAATTTTAATCAAATCAGCATGTCATTAGTTTTCCTTGTCCTAAGTTCCAATAAGTAATAATGAGCACTTGCAGCTACTCGTATCTTTGTTTAATTTTATATTTAGCTATTTTCACGAGTTTGCTATTTCTTCTCTCAGCCACGTAAAATTGTACTTTATTATCCTTGCTCTCTTTGTTTTGTGAAAATAATCTTCTCAAGTAAATAAATTTACCCACTTACCTTGTTATCACATTGTAATCTTTTATTTGACGCTTTCTTTTGTATTCATTTATTTCAATAAATATTTATCAGTATTCATACACAAGTCTTTCCGTAAACATGTTTAAAACATAAACCATTTCAGAACAACAAATATCCCCTGAATTCTAAATTATGGTATTTTTTAAAAAATTACCTATTCCATTAATAACATGTAATTTTAACCCAATGACATATTTTATCTTTTAATACAATACATGTCAATAATTTTTTTGTACATCAATAACTTCTCTTCAGTTTAAACTCATGTTTCATTTTAAAGCAACTCAATATCATTTCCAAATCAGACTGCTAATGCTTGTTATTTGAATTGTTACTTTGCTTCCAGAATATACTTGATATTGCAAAGGATAACAAAGGACTTTCCAAACAAGGAGAGCCCTTCCGCCTTTTTTATTCCCGCCGGTATATTTCCGCTTCCTGCGAACAAAAGTGCATTGATGAGTAAATTCCAGGAAAATGTGGGCAGCCGTACTTTTGTTAAAAAACAACTCTTAACTTTTTCCATAACGTTTTATATTTTTGTCATGCAAATAACTACAAATATATAGGCGAGAATTTAAGCCACGAGGTTTGCAAATATTTGTAAGAAGACAAACTATTTTCTGTTCTAATGGAGGTAAAATTTAAAATTTTTGTAAGCTGTGAGGCTCTGAATCACCGCTATAGCTTTCCGGAGAAGTTCAGGTAAATTTGTCTTTGTACATTATTTTATAAATTTCACTTCACTAGTTTCCTAGATGGAAGGGAGGTGCATTTATGTGGATTTTCTTACCAATATCTCCGAAACTGTCTTATATAAAACCCTAAAAAGTAATTCTGGCATCAATATGAGCTCTTTCATCAATCGCTCTTTCATCTCCTATAATACATAAAATAAAAAAAGTTTAATGTTTTATCGGCTTCCTCTAAAATGTTAGCATTTATTTTTTTAGGTGTCGACTATTCAGTTATAGTAACCTAATGTCATTCATAACTGTACTGAATTTTATGTTTCTACATTACTCTGTTTCTGAGAAAATATCTGTAAAAATTAATAGGAAAATATATCTTTGCTAATATCCCACCCGAAGATGTTGTAATACAACGAAACCTAGGTCGTGGTAAAGAAATTAAAGATAGTAGAAATAATACTACATCACGTAGTTTCATTTAATTGCAGGAAAATATATATTAAAAATGAATGTCTTACAAAAATGTACTTTTGGAATCTTAATAAACTGGCCTTATAATTGGCGCTCCAAATGATAAAGGAAGTTAAAAGAAATTATTATTTTCTTTGCCCCCTCAAAAATTATTATATTCACATTTTCAAATATTAATTACATAATAACATTACTTACCGATTAATATGCTTTAGTACTACATCAAATTTCAAGTTTCTGTTTACATATTTTCTTAAAAAGAAATAGCTGTTACAAATAAATAGACAGACTAACATATCATGAGTAATTTTCTAACAGTTTGATGTTTTTAAGGTGTTTCTGTAAAAATGAGGTGTATATCTTTTTTGTTTGGAAAATTATTTTTATCTTCTCTCCTTTAGTAAGAAACATTTAAGCATCACCCACAAGATACCAAGAACCATCTTATTTTCCATTCGCCCATATAATCTAACGCACCATTTTCTTTAACTTTCTTGAGTTACGGCCTGCGTGCTCTTTTACAATTCACTGTGTAGTAATATTGACATTTAGGTTCATATTTGTTGTTTGGTAATTACTCATATATATTTCCAAATACATTGGTTAAAGTTAATATATTTAAAAGGAGGGTAGCAATTAAAGTAAATGGAAAAATGATTAAATATTTTTTTCGTCTTCATATCTGAATTGAAAACATCCTCAGTATTGGAAATTATTAAGCTATTTACAGCGAAATAAATTGCAACTGTAGCATTGCTACAGTTGCAATTTATTTTACGGAAGTATGTGCACTATACAATACAAGTAGATGAACAACTCTATTTCTTACACAACTCTCCGCATTCGGTCTCACGGGATGAAAATTTATAGGCCTTTTCCTCAAAATAATATTCATAACTTACCAGTGTTGGCGGAGACAGTAAAGTTACTAACATAATGGGAATAGTTTACCTCGAAACTTGCATTACGAATAGTGTGATGAGATAAATTCATATTTCAAATGTAAATTCTCATTGGTAGTTTTGATGGTAAATATGAAAAATTTTGGTTACCACTGGTCAGTAACATCTGTTTGTTTCTTGAGAAGCACCGAAAGATCAGTATGGTGTATGTTTTATTTAAAAATAGCAAAACATTTTTTTTCAATAATCTGGACCTATTGGGAGAGGAGCAACATAAATAATATTTTTTGTGCCCTATAAAATGTTTACTAGAAATTTTCTTTATTTTGCGTACATCAGAGTTTAATTAGATATTTTAATTTTACTTATATGTATTAACGTAAATATTTTATGTACTTGAAAACGTTAGTAAAATTAAAGATATCTTTAGTTGCTAATACACCAAACAGCTTTCAAACCTGGTCTGCAATATTTGTGTCTTCTGCTGTTTGCTACTTCTCAATATTAGTACAACTACATATTAATATTATGACATACAACTCTGATTGATTTAAATTCGAGTTTAAACATTGACATTTATTATTATTTCTACTGAGCTGATCTATAAGTAAATTCTGATGGTAATATTTTCGGAAATTGTGCTGTTGATTGACTGCGGAATATGTTCTGTGGGATAAAATTGTATTTAAGTATTGGTAAAATACAGTTTGATTTACGATACTTAAATTTATAAGATTATGAAATTTTAAATACTTATTTTTATGAAAATGTAAGTCATCTACCTCAATCTCGGATCCTTTTGAAATCGCAAACTTAAGCTGCATTGGCTCAAACAAAAAAAGAATTCAGGAAAAATAAATGAAAAAAATCAATAACGTCACGTTGGAAATATATTGATAATTAACAACAGCTAATATTTAATACTTGGCACGTTAAATTAATCATAAGACTACTTTTTGCATTTTCATTGTTATATACTTTAATGTAAATTAAACGTTAACCTATTAGTCGAATAAATTGTTAGCTATTTTTGTTACGGAACTTTTCTCCCATTATAGTTTAATTTAACTAGTTGTAATTTATTGACTGACCTAATTGGCCTCTAATTGTTTTCTTGATACTTAATTGCTCATAATATTGCCAGTAGGAAAAACGAGCGAGAAGTTTAAATTAATAATTTTCTTTTAACTAAAATATTTTTTATCGTTTAAAAAAAAACCAGAAACAAATAATTGATATTTATTGTCTTTAAAAAAAATATTAAAAATTTAAGGTAAAATTTTACTTCATATTTAAATTAAATTATTTATTTTCATAACACTTAAATAAAAAAGCAAAATTGTTATCCGACTCTTAACCAAACTACATTCCATCTACGGAATATTTGTGGAATGGTCCCAAGCCATTATTAAAATATATTCAATTATCATCTCAATAGATTAAAAAGCCATCTCATGTTACAGGTTTTCTTAATAATTTTTGTTTTACGTCATTGTTACTTCAAAATGGTGCGTTAGATTATATGGGCGAATGGAAAAGAAGATGGTTCTTGGTATCTTGTGGGTGATGCTTAAATGTTTCTTACTAAAGAAGAGAAGATAAAAATAATTTTCCAAACAAAAAAGAAAACTAACTCTTAATGAAACGACGATGATGAAGATGACAAAAAAAATTTAAAAATTTGTTCATCATTTAGCATAGATTTTCTTTTCTTTTTTTGTTTCATGTAGAATTTATAGTCATTTTCTTCTTCAAGCAGAGTTATAGTTAATCTATTATTACCACCGTGACGTGAATTAACAAATGATAGAATAATGTAAATAAAAAGGAATGAAAAGTGGAGACGCAATAATTTGAGAAAGTGTTGAAAGAAATATAAAGGAAGGTAATCATCCAAATCATCATTTGACAAGAAATGTTTATAAATTAATTTTCGAAATACTCTAGTCGTATTTATTCCGGAATCATAGAAAATAGATGTCCAAAACATTTGGTGTTAAACCCTTATCATAATTTTTTTTGCTAAAATAAATATTTCTTAATTTATCAAACTAAACATCGTTTCATTACATTTTAGACAATGTTTTGTTCAGCGTAAACTGTCTACCGGATAATTTTCAAAACATAGTTTTACTTGAATTTTCTTGCCGAGAATGCGGGCTATATTTTAATTCACTGATGTTAACACGCCACATTTTCTCTTTGTCTCTTTAAATAGTTTCAATAATCATCCACGATATTATTTGTACTATTACAAAAAAAACTGATATTATTAACAGCGTGCGATGTTATATTATTTAAAACGGGATTAAATTCAAATTATAAACCATCAATACAGGTATACTTTTTTTAAATTTTTAGGCAAATATAATTTATTTCAATTTAATAAAAATTTCATTAAAATTAAAAGCGTCATTATGAGAGGATGTTAATTTGTGAATATGATTATTTATTGAATAATATTTCGTATGAAGGAGCAGTTAAATAACAAAAGGTGAAAATATGGCGTTATGAGTTTTAATATTAGACAATGACTGAAAAATTTCTGTTATATCGGTGTTATGCATTTGAATAATATTCTAGGGATTGTTTAATATAAATTTATTTGTTATCTATATGATTATACAGCATTTAACAATAATTTATTAGAAATTTTATGCATCTTAAATACGTACGAAACCATCATAGTACGGGTTCTGCTATCACTAAACTGACTGAAAGGCTTCAATTTTAAACTTTGGAGTGATTCCGCATTTAAATTATAATACTGTTTGTTAACTTTTTACACCACAATCTCTTATACTACTATCCTCTTATAAATGTTAAAGTCTTATTTTGGGTTTCAATTACCATGAATATCGAAAGAGTGGCCCCTTGTTGTATTCGTTGTTTGTTATGAAGATATGGACGAAGACGAGACAGAAACCATTACAAAAGCAACGTAGTTTAAGTAAGCATTTAGATAAAGAGAAAGCTCACAGAAAGTTTAGTTTCATGTTACGTAAATAACTCTTATTACTCTTTAAATCTATATTAACTTACTTTCAAGCTTAGAAGATTAATTCTTTTAAATTTGTCGGTAATGGTTAATGAAAGACTTCTAAGAAACCTTCCTATTGTCTGCTAGGAGCATGCGTTGTTTCAATAAAAGATTTGTGCCAAAACATAAAATACAACAGGATATCACTTTACTTCTTTCACCATTGTCTTGTACTCTGTCTTTGATTACAGTAATATTACTTTTTTTGTGTTTAAATTTTTGATAGTTTGTTTCCTTTTTTAATACTTGAGATTTTACTTATTAAACTTTTCCCCTAATCCTGGATTTAAATTATATTCAGACGAAATAATGGGAAATGAGGAGCTTGTATGGTTTTTATTCATCCTGGGTATGATTAATTTTGATTAAAGGATTTCAGTATAAGATATTGGTTTTAAATTCGGTTCGTAATTATATTTCGAAGAAACCATTTATGAACATCTGATTTTATTTCTAAGCTGAATGATAATGAACCTCTGTATTTATTTTTTAAATTTTCTTTCACGTAAGCGTAATTACAGTAGGTGCAAATTGTTTTTGATAAGTAAATTTTGCAAAATAAAAATAAAAATTAGATTGAAATTTAAATTGAAGAAAACCCTTTAAATTTTAATATTAAAAAAAACAAACAAAAATAAATAATGAATAATTAAAAGTTATGAACAATTAAATAAAATTATGAATTCATTCGGTTCAAAATATTTTTGAAACAGTTATTTTCATTAATAATATTTACTATATCTTTAATTATATAATATATATACATATATATGTATATATATATATATATATATATATATATATATATATATATATATATATATACATATATATATATATATATATATATGTATATATATATATATATATATATATATATACATATATATATATATATATATATATGAGTGTTTGTGTGTGTGTGTATCGTTTTATTTAAATAATATGTACTAGTTACAAAACAAAGGTATTCTTGAAATAATTGTTTAAAATTCGGTTGAACCTCGACATATGTATGATCAAAAACATACAACCTGTAGTTTTTTAATTTATTTTTGGATTAAAAATCCGTGTGAATATGACTGGCACTCTTAATATTTTCATGCAGCCTTTTAATCACATATGTAATTAAAAAACAAAATTTGCGACAGTCAACTAATTAATTTTTAATATTTTACTTGAAAAATTTAACATATCCAATACATTTAAAGAAATAATACAAAGTTAAATATATTTAAATACACAGTCACCCTAAATGTAAACAACAAGATATCTAAAATATATAATTTCCTGATGAATAGAAATATTTTCATTTGTATTCAGCACTTAAGGAGCGTTAATGCTTATCTATCTCTAAGGAACTGAAAAATTTTCCTCACCAAAGCTTGTGCTAACAAGTGTGACATAAAACAACCACCGTGAATATGGAAAAAAAGTTGGAGTGGCGTTGGGTTCTGTAAGCTTTATGTGAATTTTGGAGGAAAAATATAATTTACGTTGAGTGCTGTTTCATGTCTGTTTTTTGTTTCAAATTTTTACAAATTTCATTTGTCATTAGACTTTTAAAATTGTACATTCCTCTGATTTGTGCTTTATTATCACCTGGCGGGCCGGTCTGGAATTCTACCGGTAGAAGTGTTTATAACTCAGGTTGTTAACAAGTAGTCAAATTTAATACAGATTTTTAATAAGAGAAGATCGCTCCCCTGTATAAACCTTTCCCTTAAAATATCTTTAAAAAAGACACCATCTTGTAATTTCTTTTTAATGATTTATTATCATCCAAATTTGCATTTGAATAATAATAAGTCTCCGTCCGAATTTATGTATATGCGTAGCAAGGCTACTATAAGTTACAGTTCTTTAACGATTTTGTTTTTTTTTCTATCGATTGCTATACTATCATATTAAAGTCTATTATTTTCCAGAGAGATCTTCTTGTTCCTTGTCTCTGCTACCTATTTTTATCTTTTTTTACTATTTTTAACTTTTCCTTACTTTTGTTCGTTTAATAAAAAAAAACTACATTTAATTTTACCAATAACTTATATTTTTTGTTCATACATTTCTTACGGCATGGTTAAATTTCGATTTAACTCTATATATACTTTTTAATTTCATAGTTAATTTATTTATACATCAAACTGTAATAGCTGTTGATGTTGCAATGCTTTCGTTTTAAAATATATTAAATGATATATTAATAGCCAGATTCAGTACAACCTCATCAATTTATTTTAAAAATAATTTTCATCAAATTTTTTAGTAAGATCGACGCCAAGGTTCGTTTTAATATTATTCATTGAAAAATAATTAGGTAAGTTTGAATATACTTTTGTACAACTTTTCCATCGTATACTATTGACGGATAAAATTTTAAGTAACTGAAGATGAATTCATATATGTTTATAATTCACAACGAATTTCCAATTTTATAATTCATAATAATTTTTCTATTATCCAAATATAGTTTATATGAAAAATCAAATTGACGGCAATTTAAACTGTCGGAATTCCATAATCCACATATTCTTAAATTTATTTACAATATTTTTGAACTCTCCAACTTATCCAACATATCTTAGAAAGAAATTAGTTATCTGCACGTGGTGTAGGGCTTAGAAAACCAGCTGAGTTGTCTGTTCACAAATATACAACCACATTTTATGACAAGTCCTTCTCTATCAAAGCTGCAAAATTTGAAATGATCTGGTCACTGATACCTGGAACTCGCTCTCCATAAGTGTTAAGGAGATATCCTTTAATTCAATTTTGTTCCCTTTATTTGTTTTCAAATATGCTACGTCAATAATTACAATTAAGTATTTTTTTTATGTACAGTCCAGTTGTAGCCTACTAATTTTTATGATTGATGTTTTTTGCTTTTTATGAAAAATTATCCACATAAAAAAATTCTCATATTTGAGCAATTGGTTTAATTGAAAGAGCTTGCCCATATAACAAAATTGGGTGTGGCTGTATCATGAACACGACCGTGTGTTGTACGTGAATACGTACAACACACGGTCGTATGTAACGGGTTATATTTTTTAAATGAAATATTATTATTTATGAATTTATGATAAAAACAAGAAACAAATATTTATTGTGTTACAATAGCGTATAGGCCGACATTATATATTTTTGATAATATTTTTTTATTCCAACACCTTATTATATTCACTGTCACTACTTTAAACTAATATTTTATACACAATCAATAGATTTTGATGACAACTGACGATTAAAACTTAAACGAACATCGTAGCTTTTCCGAATCAAAAGTTATACTAATTGCAAATCTCAATACGCACCAAAATAACCTCACAATCGCAACGCTTCCCCCACCACCGCGCGCGATGCATCACTGTTGTCGCTTACCTTAATGGTTTCTATAATCCTTTAGCTATCTAGTGGTATAATTTAATTTTTGATGTAGAGGATAGATTTGAAACTGCAACGCCAAAGTGTATCCCCCGATTTTGTTACCATTAGGTTTTTTTGAATTGCCCCGTACGGTAGCAAATTTAAAGATGTATTCACGTAAAAAAGTTCGCCAAATGTATGTATTTTATTTGTGCTTTAAAAGGTAAAAATAAGAAAAATGAAAATATAATAAATTTAACATCTTGATTTCTAACCAATCTCCTGCAAATACTCGATAAATAACAAAAAAATTCATAAAATTTTGTAAACGTCTGGATTGTATGAAGGGATTAATCATTATACATTTATCCCAAAATAGAACTGATTGATTTCTTTGGTAATAAAAACAATTTTCTGTTACGTGTAACAGCGCGAACATAAATTAGAGCGTCAATATAAATATGAAATAATAAATATTGGTAACATATCATCGTGCTATTGCATACCGTCGGTTAGCAATTTTTAATTTTCATATATTTTGCTTTATTTTAACTGATTGGTAAGGTCCAATTTATTCAAGACAATATTTATTTTTGGATTTCACTAATATTTCTCCTCATTTCCTCGCAAGCTAAACCACGGATCAAATTGTCAGTTCGGTCATTGATAAAAAAAGTATATTATATATGATTATATTTATATAATGGGAGATAAATCACATATCCATATTTACTAAATCGCTGTACTTAAATACTAACAGATAATAGTAAATATAGAAACTAATTCTAGCGAAAAAATACAAAATATTTATTGTTTATTTATTAAATAGGAAAATATTTGCCCTAAAACGCAATTTTGAAGTCTTCAGTGACATTATGGTGTTTTTCACTTAATTAGATGCTGACTGAAAATTGAAAACTATATTGTAACCAAATACTAAACTTTAAAATAAAAAAATTAAGTCATTTCTTAATAAATTAATTTCTGTTTGTAATTGTTTCTCAGTTTCAGTTTATTCAAGTCTTTTTTCCCTTTTTTTTTCATTACATTTTCTGTAAATCTGCTACATATTCATTTTATCTCTATACATATTAAATCTGTAAATATTGTTTTTAATATTTTCTATTACAATTTTTGTGTCTTTCTTTATTAATTTACACTTGGTACAGTCAATCAAAAACTACGTGAATTTAATATTTCAAAAAATTAAATTAAAGTGCATTAGTACATCGATAAGAAAAGCGCCCAACTACTCGACGCGTAGTAATTACACAAAGGTATATTATATCTACGTATGTATATCTATAGATAGTTTAACAGCCTGCATATACACTAAAACCTTCAGAAAAAGAGATTTATGAAAAATTTATTTTGAGAAACGTAAGCAATGAAATAGAAAAATAGCAATTTCCGACTTTTTGTCTGCCTATGACTATGTTTATTTTGATCGCTAACCACACAAGACAGATAAAGGAATTTCATTGTGGGATCTGGGGTAATGTTTTAGAGCATTTGACCAACGAAAAAAGGATATTGTATTTTGAAGTTTTAATACGAAGCGCACAAATTTAAAAGTTTATATTTATAATGATTATATTAAATGACATTACATGTATTGATGTAATATTTAATTACATTTCCAATATTCCATGGAAAAGAAGTCATGGATAGCACTAGTAGCTTAATATTTTTTTTTCATTCTTAATCAAAATAGGAAGAACTAACCATTAAATAAATATGTAAATTTTAAATATTCAATAAAATTTAAAATGTTAAATAAATATTTAAATTATATAACTATAGAAAGCTGAAATATTTAAGTAAAATAAGAACCAAAATTGAAATAGCAAAGAAACAAATGTAATTTGTAGATCAATTACTTTTCTTTTTTTTCACTATACCTCTTTATTTATTGAGATAAACTACAATTTTTTAATTGTAAAATTATGCGACTTATACAATGTGTACATTTTTTTTCTTAATATTTGGCCATTACCAATTAAATTTAACAGTAGTTTACAATGAGAGCAAGTAATAAACAAATATATAATTGCATTTACAAATACCAAACTGAGATAAAAGTATCTCAATGGGACAACTGATAATTATAAAAAACGAAGAAATAAAATTCATTTGCAAATTAATAAATTTCGATTCATCCATTATCTCTTTAAATAAATCACACAAACTACTGTTTGCGTGTACTTGTAATCAATATTTAATTATTTCCAAATAGATTCAAAAGCACTAGACACAAATAATGAGTACTAAATCCGTAAATAATTTGTTTACTAATTATTACAGCGAAATAAACAGAATCCCACTGAGATAGCAGATGGAATCTCGTTAATTCTATTTTCGTTTACGTAACGGATAAAAAGGGTTTTCTGTTTTTCGAAAAGCAATCGGTAATTGATGTATTCCCTAAGGCCGGATATTGACTTGAAAGCAGTTTTCAAACATTTTTCATTATTTAGGGTTGAAAACTGCCAAGTTCTATAAATATAACCTTTAAATATTTGCCAGTTGTGCTCCCTAGCGAGTTTTGCCGTAATAGTTATATTATTAATATAATAACATCCAAGTGGTAAAATATGATTTTTTTTAAATATGTTTTATATTAGCTTTTTATTTTCGTCACGTAAAAAAAATAAGTAAATAAAAGGTGCTTTAAAAAAATTTTGGTCATTTTTAAATACTGACAACGTCGCGAAAAATAGTGTAGATGAAAATTAAATACATTTTAAAACATTCTTTAAACACTGTTTACCTAATGTTTCTCTAATGTTCGAGATTCAGTATTAAAAATCCATTTTATATTTTTGTTATAAAATATGC